>BMAC01002357.1:27613-47993 GCA_014905375.1 Phtheirospermum japonicum
AAAAAAAACAACAACAACAAAAATAAAATCTGAATAGTTCTGATTAGTCGCGCGTAATAGGGGAGAAGAATAATTTTGTGAAAGACTTTGGAGGGTAAAAATGATATTTTTATATTTTTTATAAAGAGTTCATAGAAAAAAACTACGTTTTGTAACTTTTTCCTAACAGGTTGCTTATTAGGTCCAATAAGTCATCAGTAGCTTATTTAAAAATTTTACCAAGCACTTTAAAAGAGTTTATTAGGTAAGAATAAGTTATAAGGTCCTCCAATAAGCACAAACTAGCAAGGCCTTAGATCTCATTTTACACTCCATACTTTTCCCCACCACTCAGCAAAAGAATCAGTTACCATAATTAGGCCCATCCCATTTAATAGGAGATGGTTTTCATATGAGTTTGGCTCTAATATAATTGAAAAGAATATGTTCAGTGATTTCTTCCATCTCCCCATATAATTTGCAAATAGTATCAATTTTAATTCTAATATTAAAAATTAAAAATTTAACTTCTAATATTAGAATTAACTTGCCTACGTATCCTCGTAAAGGAATCAAAGTCCACGTAGTTCGATTTTTCTTTTTGAAGAAAATAAGTTAAAAAAAAGTACTTGATTTTAATTCTAATGTTAGAAATTAAGATTAATTTTAACTTTTAATATTAGAATTTAATTACATACGTATCCTCGAAAAGGAATCAAAGTCCACGTAGTTCTTATACTTACCTCACTTACCTACTTACCTGTTCGTCGTTGTCGTTGCTTCGCGAAGTAGTATCGTAATAGTCGTTCTCTTCACCTTCATCCAATTGCATTTCTTGTTCTCGTTTTTCGGCTTTCACCCAATCGTTCATCAATATTTGATATTCAATATTTTTGGCTGTTAAGGTAGACCGACGCTCATCTAACATATAGCCTCCCATGCTAAAAGCCTGTTCAACAGAAACTGTTGAAACAGGAACGAGGAAGGGGACACATTAAAATACTAGAAGATGAAGATTGATTATAATCATTAAAAATTTGTGTTAAAGATTAACTTGCTTGGTGAGCAACACTAAAAGGGCTAGGAATTTCAATATTTGAAGCTTCTAAAAAAGGTCATAATGCATCGTAATAAACTTTAAGTAAATTTGACCACGAGCTTATAGCTCAAGTGGTATCACTAACCCTTTATAAGGGTGTTGACAAGGGTTCGAACCCTAGACCCCTCTAGTTATTTGAGATTTATCTTCTACTTTCCAACCACTTGACCCAACTTATTAAAAAAAAAAACTTTAAGTAAATTTTATAAATCCTCTACCCGATAATCCGGGTCCAATATTTTTGCAATCAAAAAAACGTCGGGATTGTACAGAAAATATTTGACTCATTTACTCAACATACTAGCAATACATTCACCTAATTCAGAATTATCGAGTAAAGCTGTTTAATTAGAAGGTCTATGGTTTTAAAAATAAGTCTCAGATTCACGATGTTGTTAATCAATGTTAACAACACCATTTAACAACATCGACCAGAGTAACGTAAATTTATGCAGCGGAATTAAAATACGAGAACACGATTGAACAAAATTCAGTTCACAAGTAAATACTTGTGAACTTGGCTGTACAAACCCGAAAACTATATTACTTTCACTTTACGTTCAATACAAAATATAAAGTAATATATGAAAACTAAATATCAAGAAACTTGATACTAAATACTTGTTGCCGTAATGGTAAGATCTTCTCCGTCGGTCACGCAACTTCAAAGATCTTGTTTATCACGATCGTTGGCTCCAAGTAACTCTATCGTGTTCTTCTTCTCTTGTGCGTCTTCCTTGCATCTAGTGTCGTGCGTTCTTCTCCTCAAGAAATCCGTGCGTCAAGACTATATAAATCGTGAGTCCAAGCTTTAGGATTTCTAATGTCTTAAATAGACAATTCTAAGATCCTAAACTTGGTAAATACCTAAAAACAAATCCTAAACACAATCTAGGAATAATTAAAGTCTTGTGCATAAACTTGGAAACATAATATTGTCCTATATCTAGTTTCCTAACTTATTTTGTGCCCAAGAAAGGCAAATAACAAAATAGGAATTATTGCCAAGAATAAATTCCTCAACAATCTCCCCCTTTTGCCTTTCTGGACAAAACACTAAGACGCAAACACAAATGAAAATAAAAATTCTAACTCCCCCTAAACAAAACACCCAATTTTGTTAACACTCAAAACAACATTACAAACCAACATTGTTCAAAATACTTATCAAAACAAACTGAGTAAAGGAACTTAATGACTTCGAATCCTCTTTGACCGTCGAGGAGATGTCGAAGTTCCTTCACCACTCTTCTTCCTCTTCTTCTTCTTCTCCCTCAGTTTCATCATCTTCTTTAAAGCCTTGTTGCGCGCTCGAGTTCGCTTACGCCTCTTCTCATGAGCAAGGCTCGCCAAGGCTTCGGCGGCAACAACATCTTCAGCATCCGCAGCAGCAGCATTATCATTCTCGGCAACATCAGCAACATCTTATTCATCAACACTTTCTCCCCCTACGTTCGCGTCAACATCCTCTCCCCCTTTTTGACCAGAAAGGGAAAGGGCCTCCAACAGCAAGCAACGAAGTGACTGCAGCTTAGAAGTCTGCACATCAATGGAAGCAACATGCGCACGCAGAAGCTGCGCAGAAATTCGGACCATGTTGGGATCGTCCTTCTCAACATCACTATCAACATCAGCAGGAACTGGAGCCTGCCAAGGCAAATCGATCACCCTAGCACCAGTAGTGTGTTGGCCTCGAAAAGCAAACCAATCCGCATCACCAGTGAGCACATCATCTGGGAGAAGCGTCAGACCTTGGTTCTTCAACAAGCTGAAAATAAGAGAAGGAAAACATAACGAGGCATCAGACCTTGATGTAGCAAACTTAGTCACAATATCGAAAACATGGTGCCCGAAACTGAACTTTACACCCTTCCCAAGCTTAAATAAAAACTGAGCCTGAGGCCGAGTAACAACCGTAGTGTTCTTGGAAGGGACCCAGTTGCAAAGAGCCACTTTGTGCATAATAGAATACAGAGATGAGAGCCTAGTGCTAGGCAGTTGCTCAAACCAAGAATGCACCATACCACCAGATAAAAAAGACACAACCTCATCCATATCATCCACAGCAAAATTACCCCGATGTGAAGTGGTGCCAAATAAATCATCAATTAAGTCAGGGGTGAAGGCAACCACTTTACCACGCAGAAAAACTTTCCCATAGTTCACAGAGCTTAAATCAACAATCGAGGGCAGCATATTTGCATAGAACTCAAGAACTATGTCTCTAACAAATGGAACTGCGGTAGAGACTGTGGAATACATACCATGAAATCGGAGATAGGCTATCAGGTTGTGGCGTTCAAACAAATCAATCGACACTTTTCTCTTAGCAATCATATGGCGAGTTTGATAAATATCAAACAACTCAGCAGCCTCAGCGGTTAAAAATTTCTCTGAAAAGGGCTCCATGTCCTCAATCTCGGGTGTAGGAGTAGCAGTACCAGATGAGGACTGGGAGTGATCACAGGCAGCCGAGGAGGACTGCGCGGAAGTATGAGATGGAATGGGAACAGATGCAATGCTGGAGGACGAGACAGACTTTGAGCGACTCAATGTTGGTAAGGGGATACCAACATGACTAACAACATCATCCTTTTCAGCTGCCCTCTTTTTCTTCTTGTCCTTTTTGAATGCAGCAAGAATATCTTTCAAGGGCAAATCCATTGAAGAGTCAGGGGAATGTTCACAAAGACCTGTATCAAACCCAGGTGATGCAGCACGAATTGGAGACGGCGGGGTAACATCAGCAGGCGACTTGGCGGAACTAGTAACTTCGCCGGTGATAAAATCCAGCACCGTGTAAGGGGGTGAAGAGTACTCAGAAGCAGAGGACTTGGGAGAGACTTTGACCTTCGCCTGGCTGGGAGAGACACTGTCTTTCGTCAGGCCGGGTCTCCTGTCAGCTTTACGTACAAGCTGCTTTCGGCGAGTAAACCCCTTCTTCTTCGGCAAACTAGGAGCAGAAGCAGAAGGCGGCACATCTCCGGCAATCGGAGCAGTAGGCTCAAAATCATGATCATCGGGATCAGACTCCACAACAACATCCTCCTGGAGGTGCATGTGTTCAATCGGCACGTGGAGACGTGGACCAGCCTTGCTTTTTGGGACCACGGGCGGCACAACGCCGGGCGGTATGTTACGCAAACGCCTGGACCGCTTCAAGGTAGGATTCCCTACGCGGCCAAAGGTCTCAGCCACAAAAGCCAAATTGGGGGGGTTATCGACGTCTATTTCGTTCTCGAGCTGTCCAGGGAACACTTGAGCAACCGGCGTAGCATCGACCGGCGATGGAACAGGCACGGCAGCAAGAGAATCAGGCGCATGCAATTCAGGCTGCGATGTTGATAGTGGTGGGTTGGAAGAGCTACCACCACCAATCTCCTTGCGAATATCTAGGCCGCCCATCTTTGGATACGGCAACGGAATCTGGTCGCAGGAGCGGTGAACCTCCTCTGGTAGTTCAGGGACTGACGGCGGTGGAGAGCTAGACATCCTGCAAAATCTTACAGAAACACACAACCAAGAACAGAAATTTGAGAGAATTGGAGAGGGGTAAGGAGTCTGAGAGTTGTAATTCCAAAGGGGTTTGGGGATTGTGATCAAACGGTAAGAAAATTGCAGCTTTTTATCCCCAAAAAAAAGACCGTTGCACTAGGAGAGAGAGGGTAGAAATAAAAGGAAATTTCCAAAAAAAATAACCGGTTGATTTTTGTCCTTTAAAAACACGATTTTTGTTTCCAAAAAAAAAGCCACTCCTCCTAGAATTAGGCTACGTGATCACACAAGTTATCCCACTAACTCTTTCTCCTTTTTAGTAAAAAAAAAATGTATGACTTAATCTACAAACTAGGCCGAAAAACAAAGCTGATTTTAATGAACCATCAGCACAGTTTTACCTATCTTGTGCAATGTTAATTTCCACTCACCAAATTCACCTCATTATTACCATTCCAGCCGTCCGATTATAACTCCACTGAAACACTTGGTTAGCTCAATTCAAAACAAAATTAAGAGATTTCAAGCAAGACAAAAACACAAGAAACATAACGCACAGTAAGATGGCATCTTCACAAAGTATGAATGTCCTATGGGATGCCTAAAAATCATGACCTAAAAAGTTAAAACAGAACACATTATGATTTCAGTGTTTTGATCCAATGTTGATTTTTATTACTAACAACATTATAAGCAACATTGCCTCAGGTGAAGTCAATGGAAACTTACCCCTTAACCCAAGTTAATGACTACGTCAAAATCTCTCAAGAAGGCAAATTTTAAAGATTGGAGCATTTTGAGTCCAGATTTTCTTCATCCTTGAAGGGATTTAAATCTTTTAGTCTTCAGTAATTGATGTTAACCGCCTCTTGTTTTTGGACCTGGGAGAAAACCAGTTTCTGCGGGCAAGTCCCACAATCACCTAATTTTGAAGAGGTTGGTTCTTTTTGTCATTACTTTCATTGCAACAGAGGACCTTATTGCACTTTCAATCAAACTCAATGCAATAGTATAATGTATGAAAAGAAAGATAAAAATGCATGCAAAATAATACAGATGTTGTGACTGATGTTGATAAGAGGTGTCACAACATCACAAACCAACATTGGTTAGACAATGCTCATACCGAGATCTCTTCTCAAACGAGAGAAGGTCTCGTAATATAATGTCTTTGTGAAGATGTCAGCCAGCTGATTATCAATTCCAATGTGTTTAAGGCTAACAATCTTCCTCTCAACTAGGTCTCGAATAAAGTGGTACCTTATGTCAATGTGTTTGATTCGAGAATGCTGGACTGGATTTTTGGAGATGTCAATTGCACTGGAATTATCACTCAACACCGTCAAGATACTACTGTGCAGACCGTAGTCTCCAATCATTTGGTTCATCCACAGTAATTGTGTGCATGCTCTTCCAGCTGCAATGTACTCGGCTTCAGCTGTAGAAAGAGAAATACAATTTTTCTTTTTGCTGTACCAAGAAATTAGATTATTACCCAGAAAAAAACATCCTCCAGTAGTACTCTTCTTATCTACTACATCCCCAGCCCAATCCGAATCAGTAAATCCTAAAAGTTCAGTACCAGTATCTTTCGTGTACCACACACCTAGTTCAGTTGTACCAGCAATGTACCTAATAATTCTTTTAACCGCTTTCAAGTGTGACTCTTTTGGATTAGACTGATACCTAGCACATAAGCACACACTATACATAATATCTGGTCTACTTGCTGTCAAATACAACAAACTTCCTATCATACTCCTGTACATGGTGTTATCAACACCCTTACCAACATCGTCTCTGGTCAGCTTTACAGTTTTTGCCCAGCGGCGGTTTTCTTAACAGTTTCACCCTCTAACCCAAACTTTTTGACTAAGTTCTTTGCATATTTAGTCTGGGAAAGGAAAATACCGTCATCAAGCTGTTTAATTTGTAAACCGAAGGAAGTACGAGAGGTTACCTTCCATGCTCATTTCGAACGTATCAGACATTCGAGTGACAAACTCCTTGACCATCTGCTCGTTAGTGGATCCAAAAATAATATCGTCTACATAAATTTGGACAATTAAGATGTGCTTGTTGGATTTAAGAAGAAACAAAGTTTTATCAACTTCCCCTCGTCTAAAATTCAAATAAAGCAAATGTTGAGTTAGCCTTTCATACCAAGCTCTAGGAGCTTGTTTTAAACTATAAAGTGCCTTTTTTAATTTTAAAACAAAATCAGGTTTTTGAGGATCCACAAATCCTTTAGGCTGCTCAACATATACTTCTTCACTTAAGACCCCATTCAGAAACGCACTCTTAATGTCCATTTGATGTAACGAAATTTTCATATGACAAGCAACAGAAAGCAAAAGTCTTACCGACTCAATTCGAGCAACAGGGGCAAAAGTCTCATCAAAATCAATACCTTCAATTTGCGTATACCCTTGTGCGACAAGTCGAGCTTTATTCCTCACAATGTTGCCTGCTTCATCAGTCTTATTTTTGAATATCCACTTGGTCCCCGTCACGTGAGCATTTTCTGGCAGTGGAACAAGATCCCAAACATCATTCTTGGAGAATTGATCCAGCTCCTCTTGCATAGCCCGAATCCAGAACTCATCCTTGAGTGAATCCTCCACGTGCTTGGGCTCTATTTCAGAAAGGTACAAAGACTCACGTATTTTAGAACAATTAGTAGACAAACATACATACCTGACCATTTCTTTGAAATTTATTTGTCGACGTCTTATACTTCTTTCATCCATATCACCAATGATTTGGCCCACGGGGTGGTTTTTCTGGATTCTGGATGGAATATCCCTCTGATGAAGATCAATGGGATCTGCTGGATCTTCTTCCTCTGAATCAGAATCAGATTCTGCAACTTGACTCGATGTTGGTACTGATGTTGGTATCCCAGTATCAACATGGTTATCAACATCACTTAAATCTCTGAGTTCAGCAGCTGCATCTTTGTTCTCAATACCTGCACCATCAACTGAAGTAGGAGTAACACTGCCCTGAGGGTTTTGATCATAAACCAGATCATCATCCTCGACAGGCTTGACTCCACTTGTTAGATCATCAAACTTGACATTTAATGACTCAAACATACTTCCAGTTCGAAGGTTAAACAACCTATATGCATGACTATTTTGAGGATAGCAAATAAAGATGCACTTATCACTTTTTGAGTCAAGTTTAGCAAGATGATTTCTGTCGTTAAGCACATAGCAAACACATCCAAACACATGAAATAGCTCAAGTTTGGTTTCTTCCCAATCAACAATTCGTAGGGAGTTGCAAATGAACTTGGTCTGAAATAAGCCCTATTCGTGATATGACATGCAGTGTTCATTGCTTCAGCCCAAAATCGTTTAGCTATCCCATTAGAAATGAGCATAGTTCTAGTCATCTCCGCTAGAGTTGTATTCTTACGTTCAGCTATGCCATTTTGTTGAGGGGTAATTGGAGAAGAAAATTCATGACTAATACCCTCAGAGGTGCAGTATTTCAGAAAAGATGTGTTTTCAAATTCCTTTCCATGATCAGTTCTAATTCTACCAATTTTACATTAAATCTTCAACATAGCTTTTTTGCAAGTTTTTTGAAAGCCTCAAAAGTTTCAGATTTTTATTTTAAAAACTCTACCCAAGTAAATCTAGAAAAATCATCAACAATCACGAAAATATACCTCTTACCACCAACGCTCTCAACCTCTAGTGGTCCCATGAGATCCATGTGAAGCAGTTCAAAGCAGGATGATGTAGTGAGACTTTGTTGGACTGGATGTGGCACCCTTACCTGTTTCCTCTTTTGGCATGCCTCGCACACCGGAATGATCTTGGTGTTGAGTTTGGGCAGTCCAGTCACAACTTCTTCCTTGGCTAACCTTTCCATCATCTTGTAATTTACATGTCCAAGCTTTTAATGCCATAGTTCTGCATCACTAAATTGGGACAACCTGCAAAAAGTATCACTGTGAATTTGGTAGCAATTATCTGAAGTTCTTTTCCCAGTGAGAATACAAGATCCATTCTCCTCATAAACTTCGCACTTTTCTCGGTTGAATTTAACGCTGAACCCTCCGTCAAACAGTTGACTTATGCTGATCAAATTTGCTGTAAGTCCTTCTACTAGCAGCACATTTTCCAATGTTACAACACCAGGAACATGAAGAGTCCCTTGGCCAACTAATTGGCCATTTGCGCCTCCTCCATACTTCACTTTTCCACCTTTAAATCTGACAATGTTGGAGGGAAATTCTTCTGAGCCTGTCATATGCTTCGAGCATCCACTATCAAAATACCAGGCTCCAGGGACTAGAGACTTCAAGAAGGTATGGATCATATTGCACTTGATGCTGTTTTTCTTGACCCACACTTGTTTGTATCTGATGTTGGTATTGATGTTGGTAGCGCGGTTACCAACATTGGATTTGACAGGCATATTTGTTCTCTGAAAATGTCTTCTCTCGCCAATGATCTTCCAGCAAAATGGCCGAATGTGGCCTGGTTCTCCACAATGATGACACACGAAATGTCTCCTCCTTTTCTTGTGGCGTTTGGAAGATTTTCGTTCTTGACTCGACACTTGCATGAGTTGACTTGGCTTGTAACCTATTCCATGCTTAGAGGACTCTGGGAAGCTAACCTGCAAAATTTCATCAAGCTTCGCCTTACCTTTGTTTAGATTTGAAATTGTTCCTCGAACAGTGGTCAGTTCGTTCCTAATCTTTTCAATCTCAGCATCCTTCTTAGTGAGAGATGATTCCAATCGGACAATAATTTCGAGCTGATCCTCCTTTTCCTTGGTTAGCTTCTCTACTTCTTTTGCGAGATCTTTTGCTTTGAGTACCTGTTTACTCCAACTGACATACAATTTTTTGTGATCTTCACTCAGCTGCTCGTATTCCTCATAATAGTCAGTGGTCTCGGCATTCAGGCACACGATGTTATCTGCAAGCAAACCAACATGGATATCGTCGTCCCAAACAACATGGGTGAATAGGGCTGGGTCTGGATCAATTATCTCGGAATCATTGAAGTCTTCAGTAAAGTCAGTAGCGACCATACTTTTCTTTCTAAGAAAATTGGGACACTCATTCTTATAATGTCCCCAACCTTTGCATTCGTGGCATTGAATCTCGTTTAGTGGTTTCGTAGAACTTGACACATTGAGAATTGAATTTGTGGACTGAGATCGTGGAAGAGTACGTTCAGTGAACTTTGGAGTGGATGTTTGTGTCCTGTTCCTTGTACTTGAGCTTCCAGAGTTGTTCTTCTTCTTCTTCAGGAATTTGTTGAAGCGTTGAGTCACAAGGGCCAGTTCATCTTCTTCGAGAGTAGTCGACTCCAATCTTTTAACAATTCCATTAAAATCAAATTCCTCGTCATCTTCATCATTGACTGCAATTAAATCAGAAGAATAAGCCACATTCTTCTCTTTCAAGCTAGAGGGGACGTGTTCCATCTCGTATTGCTTGAGGTTTCTAACTAAGGTGTTGAAATCGATGTTATCAACATCCTTGGATTCTTCTATTGCCACCACCTTCATGTTATAATTCTTTGTAATGGATCTTAGCAATTTTCCTACAACACGGGAATTAGTTATGGGTTCACCCATCTCTCTGCACTCCTCTGTTATTTCCCCCAATCTCACAGAGTAGTCCATGATAGATTCCTTCTCATTCATTCTCATAGCTTCCAATGTGGACAAGAGCATTCTTAGTCTGGATTTCTTCACGCTTGCTGTTCCTTCACACACCCTTTGGAGTGCGTCCCATGCATCCTTTGCTGACTCGTAATTTTTGATGATTCGATAGTAGCTTGCATCTACATAGCCACACAAGGCGTTGATGCATTTAGAGTTCCAATTTGCAGCAGCTGCTTCGTCAGCAGTCCAATCTTCCTCTTTCTTGGGAATGCCATCGCCTTCGCCATCCGTGACACGTGGCTTTTCCCATCCAACAAGGACGGTCTTCCAAACACGTTCATCTATGCTCTTCAAGTGCCACCTCATCCTCTGTTTCCAGAGAGAGTAATTCTCACCATTAAGGATTAAAGGCCTCGGGTTGCCTTGAGTATCCATAGCACCTAAAAAATAAGGGTCAATACTTAAAAGGTTAAGTAACCCGCTCTAGATGCCAATTGTTTAATTAGAAGGTCTATGGTTTTAAAAATAAGTCTCAGATTCACGATGTTGTTAATCAATGTTAACAACACCAGTTAACAACATCGACCAGAGTAACGTAAATTTATGCAGCGAAATTAAAATACGAGAACACGATTGAACAAAATTCAGTTCACAAGTAAATACTTGTGAACTTGGGTGTACAAACCCGAAAACTATATTACTTTCACTTTACGTTCAATACAAAATATAAAGTAATATATGAAAACTAAATATCAAGAAACTTGATACTAAATACTTGTTGCCGGAATGGGAAGATCTTCTCCGTCGGTCACGCAACTTCAAAGATCTTGTTTATCACGATCGTTGGCTCCAAGTAACTCTATCGTGTTCTTCTTCTCTTGTGCGTCTTCCTTGCGTCTAGTGTCGTGCGTTCTTCTCCTCAAGAAATCCGTGCGTCAAGACTATATAAATCGTGTGTCCAAGCTTTAGGATTTCTAATGTCTTAAATAGACAATTCTAAGATCCTAAACTTGGTAAATACCTAAAAACAAATCCTAAACACAATCTAGGAATAATTAAAGTCTTGTGCATAAACTTGGAAACATAATATTGTCCTATATCTAGTTTCCTAACTTATTCTGTGCCCAAGAAAGGCAAATAACAAAATAGGAATTATTGCCAAGAATAAATTCCTCAACAAAAGCAGTACTAACAAGTACAATTTGAATACATTGATCAACAAGTAGTGAGGAGGTAGGATAATAAACGCCGGATATAGTCACAGTGACATCGTTAAGAGTTTTTAAAAAGGACATCATATTATAACAATCATCCCACAATATTCGAAAACAAAATGAAACCGACATCTTGATTATTAAAAAACTCACACAATGCATCTCTACATTGATAAGAATCATTAAGCAATTTATAAGTAGAGTTCCAATGATTTGGAACATCGTTTGAAAAAAAAATTTGGATGCAAATCATTGGTTCGGAAAAATTTTTGCCTTTTTTTTTTTGAAGCGAATCGTGGCAACGTAGATAATATATAGTACTCCTAATCGGTTAGATTTAAGAAGAGTTAACAATCTTGAACACATAAATTCAAAATATGACAAATGCATCTGACATTAAAAAATTTGCCGCCAGTAGCGGATTGACAAAAAGCTTTTAACATATATAAACTAGCTGTATTAGTGGCGGCATTATCAAATGAAATTGAAAAAAATTTGTTACCTAAATGATACTCGGACAAAACAATGGCTATTTTGCGCGAAATACTCACCGTCGTATGCTGACTATCAAACTTTCTATATGCAATTAAACGTTTTGCAAAGTCCAAGAATTATTAATCCAATGGCAAGTAATTCCCATATAATTATGATTATGAAAGTAATCCGTCCAAATATCTGAACATATAGAGACACTATGTGGCAAACTATCAAATAGTGAAATCAAACTCAGTTTATACTCACCGGCCATTTTTTCAATATCGCGAGTCAATTTATTTCGTGAAATCCTAGTGCTAGATTGATTAAATTCACCCCTAGTATAATCTTCATAATGACTACTATGAGCATAATTAAAATAAAGACTCAAAATGGAAACAAATTTTGCAAGAAACTTTTTATGACCACTTTCGGTATATTGAAATAAACTAGAAGAACTCGTCGTACCTTGGCCGCCGGTCCCGACGCTGGCAGTAGATGAAGATGAGAAGTTTAGTTGTGTTTAAGAGCTACAAGCACCGTGTTTGTCAGGATGCTTTTTCTCCATGTGGTATTTGAGTGTCCCATAGCCTCTATTTTAGATACGAAGGCGTAATGAGTCGAGCAATAATTGCATTGCGCTCGAGATTCGCCGTTGATCATCTTTCTTGTGAAATGCAATTGGAAGATTGGGGAAACAAATTGCCCCGGTTTTGATTGACGCGGTGGCATATCATTCGCTCCCTCCTCATCTTCATCCAAATTGCTGGCGGCTGGCGGTTCGGATTCGTCGGAGCTAGGTAAATACTCTTCAAAATTGGTTTGATTTTGCGAGTCGAAGTTGATTTGATTATATAGGTTCTCAACTTCCTCCGCCGTCATCTCATTAGAACATAATCTCCGGCAACGGCCTAGAATTGCCATTAAGATCCTCGACCTCGACGAGAAGAGGTTGTAGTGTTGGTATTGATATTACGAGAAGAACTTGCCATAGTTATATTATAAAAGAGAATTAAGAATATTATTGATATTATTTTTTGCACAAATTAGCAACTTGACTTGAAACTTGAAAATATAAGAGAAGAAGAAGAATAAGTAGAGATGAATTGGTGTGAGATTTGGTGTTGGGGAGTGGGGTATTTATAGGTGTCAAAATGTGTTAAAAAAATAAAAAGACAAAAACAAAAAAATTTGAAAAACTAGTCGTTAACCAGTTCAGTTAGACCGATTAACCAGTGATTAGACCGGTTAACCACAGTTAACCGACAACGACTAGTTTCCAATTTAAATTTCATCCGTTGATCATCAACGGCTAGTTGATCTCAGCTGTTGATTTTCAACGGCTATTTCCAGTAATCAGTCGATCGACTACTAACCAGCAGATCGACAACTGTCGATCGACTGGTCACTGGATTTCTTTTTCTTTCAAAAAAAACTGATTAACCGACGGTTATGGTTAGCCGGTCAGATTAACCGTAACTTAACCGACGGCCACCGATTGACGTTTACTGTTTTAACCGTGACCGCCGATCAACGGTTAGCCGTAACCGATCAACTGGTTAAAAACTGGCGGTTAACCATAATCGGTTCAACACGTCTACCGCTGGTTAATGATTAACCGGAACCGTTGACCAGAACTGGAACCAACGGTTTTTCGGTTGACCAGAATCGGATCAACACCTCTACGTATACTATCTCATTTCAAAAATAGTTATCGTTTTAGAAATTCAAAATACATTTGGACTAAAAATCTTTAAAAAATGATCTTATTTATTATTTCTAAGTTATATTTTAATATCTTCAAAATTAAATCTAGTTAAACAGTGCGCGACTACTTTGAAAATATTTTAGTTCGCCCGCAAGAGAACGGGGTCACTGTAGACTGACAAGTAAACTCGAGTCGAATCTCTCGAGGAAGGCTAATTAGGGGTAGTTTTTGCGTTCGTTTTACGAACGAGAAAATGATAAAAGGCTAATCTAAACACGCGGATAAAGGGATTTTGTTTGATCATTTGTAATAACTGCGATGATGATTTAAACTACAAGCAATTAAATCAATAACTTTTAAAAGATTAATAAAATGGGGGTGTAGGGCCTTAGAATCGTCTCCACGATCAATTAGCGTTTCATCGAACACTTAGTCTACGAATTGGGGTTGTCAATCCCAACGTGTAGATCAAACGCCCGACAATTCCAATCAATGGTTCTAAATGATTCCAGGTACTAAACTCGTAAATCCTAACTAACAACCATCAACAAGTTTAATAATTTAATATAAAACTTAACTAACAACGCAAGAGTATCACAATAAAATAAGAAACACATAATCAGATGAAACATAAATCGGAATAATCTAAGAAAAGAAACTTAAGGCTTACTAGAAATTAACAGAAGGTATCAACGTACAAACTAGGAAATAAATGAATCACCGCTAATCTACGTCCAACGTACGAGAAATGGTTAACAATCTAACATATACTAAAGTCTGAAAAACTAAAGTTTGAAACGGGAAAGGGAAAATACAATGAAGAAAGATTCAAGAACACTCTTGGGTTGTCATCCCCAAGAGGTTTGAAAATGTGTTCTCAACCCAGTCTGTCACAAACTGGACGATGGATAATGCCTCTCTCGATCAATACCCCTTTGACTGAGGTTCTTGATCTCTTTTGTAGCCTCCAAATCCCCTTTCGTAATTATAAAATCTTTTCAAATCCGAGTTCGTAACGCTTGCATTCGGCCGGATGGTCTAAAGAATCCGACCAGATGGGGGTCTTTGTCAGCCAATCCAGTCGAATGTCAGGTCCATCCGACCGGATGTGAGTCCAGTAGGTTAGTCTGGTCGGAACATCCGACCGGTGTGAATTTTGAAGATCAATCCGGTCGGATGTCAGGTCCATCCGACTGGATGAGTGTCCCTGTTGCTACTTCTTGGCGCTGACTTTTTTGTCCTTGTCTCTCGATTCTCGGAACGGTTTATGAGATTTATTCATTTAATATCCGAGGCTCGTCAAACGCTCTAGCTGCATGGGAAAACACAGAAGTCATCTCAAAAGGACCAATAAACAATCATAAAATCATAAAGTTAAGTAAAAAGCTGTTGAATGCAAAATTATACAACATAGCCTAATATCAACCCGAAAAAGATAACAAAACGACTCAAACATGACTCAAAACATATACAAAAACCATAACAAATACGTACAAATCAGATGAGTAGAAAATATATATAAATATATATTTGACAACGTAGTTCTATTACGGACTTGCATTTTGGTTAAGAAGCAACATCATATTGTACCAATAGTATGCCTTTTTTTCCCAAAACGAAAGTTGCGGATCATAACTCAGGAAAATGTACATGTGGTGGCCAACTGAACTGTGAGTATTTTGGTCATAAATGACCAAATATATTCCAAAGTACCATCAACATGATAACTTAGAAACCCAGAAAACAAGCATGAAAACTTACACAACAAACTAGAAGAAAAATAACAACCTCTAATGTTGATGTCTACAAGCCAATGTCAGAGACACGAAGTCCAGTAGCCTACACATCAAACTCAGAAACTATCCAAGTTATACAAAAGATTCCAGCGGAAAAAACCTAGAATCCACATCAAAACAGATGAGCCCCTTCCCCGAGTGAACGTAGATTTGAGTTTATAGATGGATTTATTCGATGATATTTCTAGAATTCTCCCCATTCACGAATTGCATCCTCAACCGTTGCTAACTCGGGTTGCAAAACATTTTGGAACTGTTGGAACTCGTAGAGACGAACACCATGCTCGTGTAGCGGAAGTTTTGATTTTTTTAGACTCAATAGATCCATACTGTGAACGAATATATTTATATAATAAATAAACGAGAGATTGTATGAAAACCTTACAGTAAATCCAGATCCGAATCCAATACTAAGGTATCCACGCAATTAATTCTCCAACTGCAAGATCCAACTTTAGTGTACTGCTATCGTAAAGAAAGTTAGTAAATCTCACGAAAGCTCAAGACTCTCCAATCTCAAAATTAGGATTTGTTATGATGTGTTCTAAAAACTATTTGTACATAAGAGAAATCTAATCCTAAAAAGGGTTGGACTATCCAAGACATGGGCCCAAAACAATATTGGCCCATGTACCTTTATTAATATGACAAAGATAATTAAATGGGTGCGGATATACGCACCCCAAAAATTTATTAGTTTACCCCAATTAAATCTTTTTTTACAATAATACCAAAATTACCCCATTAACTTTAAACACCCCACATACAATTCATCTTCTTCAACCTTCATTACCACCCCATATCGCCACCGTTACCGCCAACACTGTCATCACCATAGAAATAAATAAAAATCTAACGGCGTTGACACTTGACACGAATTTCTGGTACAATCGTCTGTCGAGTCCAGTAGGGTCTGATCAGTTGAAATGGGAAAGAATAAAAAGCGAGTGTTCCAGTGTGGGAGACCTCACCTTTTCTTATCATATGTTGTCCTGTTGGATTACTCTTATTTGTCTGTCACAAAAGAAAATTCACAACACTACGATAGGCCTATCGGTTGTGAAAAGATTAGTTGGGCTTGGGCCAATGATGATGATATATATGTATAGTATACACCAAAAGGTACCTCTCCCAGTTTTAATTTCTTTATCACACAACTTTAAATGAGTTGGCGGTGAGGGTGAAGATATCGGGTGGCAATGGAGGTTAAAGAAGATGAATTATATTTTTTGGTGTTTAAAGTTAAAGGGGGTAAATTTGGTATTTGTATAATAAATAATTTAATTGGGGTAAATTGATAAATTTTTGGGGTGCGTATATCCGCGCCCTAATTAAGTATAAATCCAATTTAATTTAATTAAATAATTTCTATAAAATAGAATTAACATCATAATTAATAATAATTAAATATTACAATTCCAAAGTGAATATTTATTATTACTCTCTTGATACACTCTTAAATCAAGAAAGTAATCGCATATAGTGTGACTCTATGTGCCTTTATATATGACATCAATCTAATGATGATCTAATCTAAACAAAGCTCCTAGACGGCTTAGTTGGACGAACTCACTATATAAAGAACATTCACTTGAACTCAATGAATTATAACATTTATACAAAGTTTTGGTGAAATTCCTTTCATTTTGAATCACTCGATTAAACTTAAGATTTATCCAAGTGTCTATCTCAATGGCTTAATCAAATTTTCTCATCTTTATTAGTCGACAACTAGACCATACTCAACTACTATATTGAATATGTCTCTTGCATTGGCCAATGACTTTAGTCGGCCTAATATAGAGATTATAAGTGATCTCTCTCGAAATCTCAATCGAGGAATGAATTCTTTTGTTGGCTTAACTACTACCTTCATTTACATCACTGTTTTGTAGTTTTTATTGGTATAAAAGGTTCGTTGGCTCGGTATTATCGGAATTCGATTCGATGTTATGGATTAATGTGTTTTTAGCTTGTAATATAAATGAAAATGAAAATAAACGAAAGCTATGAAACTAAACTAAACTAGAAAATGAAATTGAAAGTTGGTCGGATGCCTCGAAATGAAAATGCAAAGCAATAATGAAAATAAGCAAGAAAATGCAATATTTCACCAAGTACAAGCATGGAAGCCTACGGTACAACTATGCATAAAAACTCAAATAATGCAAATTAGCACAAATTGAAAGCATCAATGTAAAGAGCAATAAAAAAGTTGACGTGAAAGTTTAAATCTTTACAAAAAAAAAACAAGAAACGAAGAGTAGATCTAGGATTTAACGAAAAACTATGCATGAAAACAAAATCCAAAATAAAGCATATGAAATACTTGAAATAAAAACGATCAAGGACTCGATCTATGATCTCGGTGTGTCACTCACCTAGATTCCATGGACGATTCACAAGATCAAGGAACAATTCTAATAGCTAATGCAAAAAGCATAAAATGAAGAACAAGCATGAAACATATGAAATACTCAAAATAAAAATGATCCAAGACTCGATCTATGATTTAGACGTGTCATTCATCTAGGTTCCATGATGATTCATAAAGATTTAACAAGAAATCAAGGTGTTAAGGCAAAAGTCATGAAATTGAAGAACAAAGCATGAAAATAAAAGAAAGTTTACTTGAATTAAAGAGAGAATCCAAAAACTTGAATTAAATTGCAATCAAAATAAAAAATCCAAGGGAATACTTGAATTCTTCTTGAGCTTACAAACCCAAGGAAAATTTTGAAATTAAATCTAGAGAGAGAAAATTAGTCCCAAACCCAAGCTTGGGTTGGGAGGACGTGTGAATTTTTTTTTTACAAAATGAGAGTTGGGTTCCTATTTATACTAGGTTTAATTGGATTTAAATGGGCCAAATTAGCCTTAAAGACTTGAAATTCCCGGGTTTGACCAAGTTTTGACCCAAAATGGGCTTTTGGCTTGATGTTTGGCGCTGCTATTGGCTTGGGGTGGCACCTGGCATGGTGCTGGGGGCTTGACTTGGATTATGGCGTCGTCTGGCATGCGCCAAGGGGTGCTGGGGGCGCTGGCTTGGATTGTGGCATCGCCTGGCGTGCGCCAAGGGTGCTGCCAAGGGGTTGGCATGGGTTTTGGCTTGCCTTGGCAAGGCTTGGCGAGCATTCCAAAATGTTTACCACTTTGGAGCTTGCTCTTAGCACCAATTTCGGCACGCCTTGGCTTGGATTTTGGCCCTCAATTCTCCACCTTTAAAAATAGGAATTTTAAACATAAAAACCCAAATATTACACCAAACCTCCAATTAATTGCACTCATTTAACCATATTAAATATAAAATCAACAAGACATGAAAAACAACAAAACAAGAAAAACAACCTAATAACCTAACTAATCGACTCAAAAACTACTAATAACAATATAAAACCCTAACTGAAAATGCGAGAAAAATATCACAATTACATGCAAAACAATCACGATTTACCCAACACAAGCCATATCTACCCCAAAAAGGTGTGCAAGCATTGGTCATGGTCCAAGTACATTAGTCAGTAAACAAGGTGCGTATTGACCTCAAGTCAAAGGATTATCACACTCTTTATACACTGATAAGTTTATAGACATACAATAAATAACCTATCAGTAGGGTTTACCAATACTCTCTAGAGTATCCATGTGTCCATCACGAATAACTATTATTCGCAGTCGTGAGACTAACTGCATTCTCTAAGAATGTGATGCAGACCACATGCCGACATATATTATATTATCAATATCCCAATCTTGATTATTATTAGTCGGGGCTATTTTAAGGGTAATGTTCTATCACTGACATCTCACCATATCAATGACAACATTAACTCAAGACAACATTTATACAAATAATTGCAAACAATCAAAATAATAATTTAATATATACAATACCTCATATATAATAATAATATATAAATAATTGTGATCAAATATAATGTCTTTGAATCTAATTGTCTATAGGACATTTATACTTTCAAGAACACCCACAGATTCCTAGTCTTCCATAACCACCGAACAGGTAGGTGGTCAATTGCACTCTTTCTTCTGCCACTAAGTCCCTGATTGGTTGAACTGATGGCTGGTAGCTAATGGTTGCTAGTTGAAAATAAATAACTGCTTGGTGAAGTAGCTGGTTATAGTAGCTGATTGAATATTTCAATATATACATGATATAAAGATATAAAACAATATACAGATGTATATATATAAAAATATAGAAATTTAAGAAAAAAAATAATAAAAACTCTAAACTAAAGATAATAATAATTAATAATAAGAAGAATTATTCCAAGATCACGTTCAAATAAAGTATTGAATTTCTAAAACTATTATATGATATTATAAACAATCATCCCTTGATGTCAAGAGTGATTTTGCATAGTGTGACTAATTTTATCTCTAAATTGAAAACAAATAATAAAAAAAGATTTTCAACAAAAAAATAAAATACACCCACACAAATTTGTGTATGCGGCAGATTTATAGCAAAAAAAAAAAAAAACAACAACAACAAAAATTAAATCTGAATAGTTCTGATTAGTCGCGCGTAATAGGGGAGAAGAATAATTTTGTGAAAGACTTTGGAGGGTAAAAATGATATTTTTATATTTTTATAAAGAGTTCATAGAAAAAAACTACGTTTTGTAACTTTTTCCTAACAGGTTGCTTATTAGGTCCAATAAGTCATCAGTAGCTTATTTAAAAATTTTACCAAGCACTTTAAAAGAGTTTATTAGGTAAGAATAAGTTATAAGGTCCTCCAATAAGCACAAACTAGCAAGGCCTTAGATCTCATTTTACACTCCATACTTTTCCCCACCACTCAGCAAAAGAATCAGTTACCATAATTAGCCCATCCCATTTAATAGGAGATGGTTTTCATTGTTGTTGATACTATTTGCAAATTATATGGGGAGATGGAAGAAATCACTGAACATATTCTTTTCAATTATATTAGAGCCAAAACTCATAT
>BMAC01002377.1:0-17420 GCA_014905375.1 Phtheirospermum japonicum
AGCCCGAGCCCACCAAGACCCTACCCTAACCTTCCTAAATTAAGTTCATCTTTGGTTTATAAACCAAAGTCTTCTTTTTTTTTTTCTCATCAGCCGTTCTTACAGAGTACAGCCGCCAAGAGGTATTGTGTATTCAGTTCTTATTTTATTTTTCTTTCTCTTTTTCTCTTCCCAGCCCATCTCTAACCATCGCCATAGCCAAACATCATAATCGCCAACATCCGTGCAAACTCAGACCCGACCATACCCATGCCAGGGCCACGCCACCTGCCGTACTCACGACCACGACAAACCACCTTACAACCGCTTCGACGTGACCGACACGTCGAACAATCCGGATCCCCGAGACAACCCCGTCGTCGTGCTGCCTTCCAGGCCCGAAACCAACCAAACTACAAGCCGCAGCCCGACCAAGACCCGTACACCAACTCGCCCGAACACAACCCAACAAACCCCCACGGCAAACCGTTCCCGGCAGCCCCACGTTTCCGACATCATCGTCGCCGAACAACCAAAACCCCAACGCCGATCCAGCCCCACGCCGAAGGATCACCACCACCAACCACAACCAGACTCGACAAACCACCCACAAAACAACCAGAACCAGCCCAACGCGTCGCACGCCCACTTCTGATCCAGCACCACCACCAACCAACCCGAACACCAATCCCGGCCCGAACCCACGCCATGCCGTAAACCGCCACGGCAGAACCAACCAAACCACACCCACGCCATGCCGTAAACCGCCACGGCAGAACCACCAAACCACCCCACGCCATGCCGTAAACCGCCACGACAAAAACCACCAAACAACCCCACGTCAAATCGCAACTGAATCGCCAACCAACCATCCCGAAACGCCAACCTGCCTGAGACGGAAGCCACGCTGGACAACAGCCGGCCCGAACAACCAAAACCCCAACGCCAAACCACCATCACCGCCGAACCAGCCCCACGCCCCATCGCCGCCCAACCGCAGCGCCTCCCCATCGCCAGACCATCAACCCCTTCACCCCCAACCCACTGTTTCTAGCGGCCCGTTGCCAATTGAGGTCCACCGCCGGTGCGCCGTTGCCGTTCGCCATTCGCCGAGGCGCCGCCATGGTGGAGCCGAAGGGGAACCTATGCTGGCCGATTTTCTGGAAAATTGAGGAGGGATTTCGCCGACGGGACCCACGTTGCCGCCAATTGCCGTCTCCGATTGCCGACTACTGCCGCCGAGAGCCGAGGAAGAAGAGAGGAGAAGTGTGCTGAGCTGATTTCTGGGCGTGGAGAAGAAAGGAGGAGAAGAAAGAAGGAAAAGAAAGGAGACGGGTTGACGGGAGGATGATTAGGGATTTAAACCCTTTAATCCAAGTTTCCAAACTTTTCAATTGACTCCCAAAACTTTGCCATCCATTCAATTGAACCCCCAGATTACCCAATAACCTCAATCCAGCCCCTGAAACATATTATAAAAATACTTTCCAGTCCAATTTATTAATTTTATTATTATTATTATTGCTATTATATTATTATTATTAATATTATTATTATTATTATTATTATTATTATTATTTATATTACTATTATTATTGTTATAAAAATTTTAAAGATGAAAATACTAATTATATATATATATATTTTCTAATTGATTAGGTGACGAGTATTAAGGGGACTTAGGATTCAATACGTGCATATCACTCGACTTTCCACGACATTTTTACGAGGTAGGGACCACTGACTTGCCTATGTTAAATTTTATGTACTCAAATTTATGTGCTATGTGTATCATGCGATTCTATATTTCCAAAAACTAATATAGCCGTAGACCAAATGTGTCTGTGACCGGGCAAAAGGGTCATTGGGTTTATCCCAGCGTGCTATAACAACGAATTAAAACCAGAGACCAAATGTGTCTGTGACCGGGGAAAAGGGTCATCGGGTATATCCCGGCGTGCTATAACAACGAATTAAAACCAGAGACCAAATGTGTCTGTGACCGGGGAAAAGGGTCATCGGGTATATCCCGGCGCGTTTTAGCTGCAGTCAACTTATTTTCTACGATAAAACTATGAATTCTATGATCGATTGTACTATTTGTGAGTTGTYTYYWTTTMCATTGGTTAAGTCAGTGTAACTATTGAGTACGTTGAGCTCATCCCAAATCAACGATATTTTTTTCAGGTATGAACGAAGATGTCGATCGGATGGGAGACGAGTAGAGGAATAAAAATGTTGATGTTGGTTTTGTGTTTCTAAACTTATTTCATTATTTTAAATAAAAGTTGAACTAGACATAAAAACGCGTTTTAAATTATAAATTTCCTTTGATGGTGATTTGGTTATTTATATTATGTTTATTTCCACTGCGTAAAGTTTGAAAGTCTTGACATTTATTGTGACGCCAAGGTTTCGTCATATTTTTTTTGTAAATATAAATTCTATTTTGAATAAAGTGAAATCGGGGCGTTACACCGGAGCTCCATCCGCCGCGTCGCTCCTCCGCCGTGCCGTGAGGTACATTGGAAATTGACATATATATATAGCATGCTGTGTGTTTGTTGTCTGAATATATATATATATATGTATACTGCATGTATACATATTATAAATATGTGTGTGTGTTGTGTGTTATGTATGTGATATATGTATATAGATGCATGTATGTATGATACATATATATATAGTTATTATTATTATGCATGCATGCTGGAGTTCTATACATATATATATATAATGTTAATGATGCATGCAGAATATATATATATATTATAAATGCATGTTATAACAAGTGTATTTATGATATATAATTATAATATATGATTAATATATTAATGTATATATATATATATAATTGTTATATATATATATATGTTTGATATATTAAATAGAAAATTATCATGCTCGTTCGATTTTACGAAAATTAAATTGTTTCATTTGTAAAACAATTTAAAAACATTGTTTGAATTAATTGAAACTTAAAATGGGCCGTCGTCAATTTGAATACGATTCAAATTCCTTTTATTTAAAAATTTTTGTTTTCCGCTGCGCGACGGTACCATCAAATCCCAACAAGTATGTCATTAGGCAAATGTCCATCATCTCGTATTCTTTAGTCATATCTAGTTTGAATTCGTCAAACCACTCTTCATTACTTCCTGTAAAAATAAGGTCATCGACGTACAAACACATAATCAACATGTTACCTTTATCATCAACTTTCACGTAAAGGGAATGCTCATGAGGGCATTTCTTAAATCCTTTGTCCATAAAATTTTGGTCAATACGGCTATACCAAGCTTTTGGCGCTTGCTTCAAACCATACAACGCTTTCTTTAACTTCAACACTTTTCCCTCATGGTCTGGTAACAAGTAACCTTCTGGTTGATCAATGTAAACTTGTTCTTCAAGTACTCCATTCAAGAATGCCTACTTCACGTCTATTTGATGAATTTTCCACTTCTTTTGAGCTGCCAACGAGATCAAAAATGGAAGGTTTCCAAACGAGCTACAGGGGCAAAAACTTCATCATAGTCAATTCCAACTTTTTGTTTGTATCCTTTGACTACGAGCCTTGCCTTGTATCGTTCTATCTCTCCTTTTGAAATCTTCTTCGCCTTGTAAACCCATTTAACTCCAATGGATTGTTGACCTTGCGGAAGAGAAGAAAGTTCCCAAGTTTCATTCTTCTTAATTGCACTAATCTCATCATCCATGGCTTTCTTCCACTTTTGACTCTTTGACGCCTCTTCAAAGTTTATGGGCTCAGTATCAGCAAAGAAGTAGAATAAGTTAGGATCTTGTCTTTTCAGATATTCCACTATTTGAACTCTCGCTTTCCAATGAAGGTTGATCACATGGGGGTGGAGATGGAGGACTCAAGGGCTCCACCAGCTCCTGTTCGACTTCTTTCAAAATAGGCTCAAAAGGGTAAAATGTAAATTGCTCTTTATCTTGAGTGCTCCAGTCCCAAGAAATCTTTTCGTTGAACACGACATCACGACTAAGCTTCCTTCTGTTCTCAATTGGATCATACAATTTATAGCCTTTCGATGCTTGATCATAACCAACAAAAATATATTTCTGGCTCTTCGCATCAAGCTTGCTCCTATTTTGATCTGGTATGTGGGCATGTGCAATGCTACCAAATACTTGCAAATGTGAAATGATTGGTTTGAAACCACTCCACTTCTATTGTGGTGTTTGATCACGAACACTTCTTATCGAACTCCTGTTGGACAAATAAACAGCACATTCCACAGCTTCTGCCCAAAAATCTTTTGGCAAGTCTTTACTCTTCAACATGCATCGAACCATATTCATAATTTATCGATTCTTCCTTTCCGCGACACCGTTTTGTTGTGGAGAATAAGTAGCGGTAAGAGATTTCCGAATACCATTCTCTTAACAAAACTTCTTGAACTCCATTGAAGTGAACTCGCCTCCATTATCCGACCTCATTGCCTTGATTTGATTATCATTTTGCTTTTCGACTAGAGAATTGAACCTTTTGAAGGTTCAAAATGCCTCTGAATTGTTCTTCAAAAAAAACACCAAAATCTTTCGACTAAAATCATCAACGAAGGTCAGAAAATACCGATTATTTCTGAGTGATGATGGTTCGATAGGTCCGCATATGTCCGTATGATTCTTTTGGAAAAGAGTGTCGAGGTTGTTTCTCTTCAAGACATCATTGACAAATCTGATCAGGATGATTTATCACAGGTAGTCTGATCGAAGATTTCTTAGCGCTCTAAGAATCGTCTCCGCAATAGTACGGAGTCGATTGTAGATGCGGTAAGTTGTCCCGAGTCGTGTCTCTCGAGGATGGATGTAATCGGCTTCCGGTTTCTCAGTTGTTCTTATCGTCGGTTTTGGTTAAACTAATTTAACCTAGGAAAGCGATAGTCATTGTTCGGTTCTTTATAACTAAGATTTAAATTGAAACTTAAGATTTAAAAACATTAAAATATTTAAAGGAAATTAAAGCTTATATTAAAAACGATCAATCTAAACTAATTAACTTATTAAAACTTCATAATTTTAAATTATGGAAATGGAGGGAAAATCAAAGTCAACTTATTTGAATAAGTCAACATAAGTACTTAGCATTAATAAAAGGCTTAAAGAGGAAGATCTTAATAAACTTTTACAAACTTAGAAATTGATTACAACTTTATAACTTAAAAGCATAAGTCCATAAGCTAGAAAGCTATAAAATGAAGATAGGGATTTTGAAAGATCAAAACAACCACAAAGCAAGAATCAAACTTCAATACAAGATCAGGAGAAAATAACATGGAAATGAAACTATATTAAAGGGAAGAAATTACCAAATGTACTTGATTACACAAAAGCTTGAATGAGAAAAGCTTGAAAGKTGGATGATTCTTCACAAAAGAAACTTAAAACAAAGCTTGAACATTGAACAACTAAGATCTAAGCTTGATTAATCTACAACTAATTACTAGGAATTATAGAAATTAAAATAAGCAAAAGTATGAAGCTAAGTGTTTTTTTTTCTGGTTTGGAGAAGCTTTCTTGGAGAAGAAAGCCACAGGACAAGTTGGTCTTCTGAAATGACGTCTGATTGCTAATATCTTCAAAATTTCTACTTTTCAGTCGATCGACTGAAAAAGTAATCGATCGACTGGCAGTCGATCGGCCTTGTCGGCAGTCGATCGACTGCGATGTCAAAATGGCCTGAAGCCCTGGAATTCAGTCGATCTTGGGGGCTCCAGTCGATCGGCCAAGTAGGCAGTCGATCGACTGCGTTGTCCAAAACGCCAAAATCCCCTGGAATCCAGTCGATTTTGTCGGTTCAGTCGATCGACTACAAGGTCAGTCGATCGATTGAACATCCAGTCGGCCGATTGGATTCCAGCGCCCGGCTCGATTTCTCGTTCTTTTTGCGTCCACCGGTTTATCGAACCTCGTCTGCTGCGCTTCCTTGCTTTGTCCGTCCATTCCCGAGTTGAGTATCAATGATCCCAAACGAGCGTGGGCCCCGCTTGGACGTCCTACGGCCAAGAAAAATGGAAAAGTGAAAAACTACGAAAATCACTAATAAAACGTACAAAAACTAAGAAAATCTAGAAATACGAAAAACGGCCAACCCGATTCCTAAAGCAACAAAAATCAAGCGAAAAATACGCAACGTGAAAAAAAAACGGTAATGAAAATATGTACAAAAAGATGCAAATCATAGCCCTTTCACTAACTTCTTGGACGACATTATCCTTAAACCACCAAAATTTATGTGGTCGAGCCTCAAGTGCCACAACCAATACTCGTCTTCAAAACAGGCTTTCAAGCACTTTTCCATGTCGTGCTGAATTTTCAACATGAACATTCTATTACTAGACATTTGTACCTTACCTATCAACCTCCCTTCGGAATTCCTTATGTACAAGCTTTGGCCCTTCATGTGCACGTCGTACCCTTTTTCGAGCAATTGCCAAATGCTAAAATTATTTACTTTCATTCCAGATACATAGTAAACATTTTCGATGAATTGGTGTCCTCCACTCTTCAATCGAATGAGAATCCTTCATTTTCCTTGGATGGTAATTTTTGACATATCACCAAATGTGATGTTTTCAGCAGCAGTAGCATCAATGTCAATGAACATGTGCTTCTGTCCGCACATGGTATTGCTCGCACCCGAGTCGAGATACCACAAAGTATTTTCTTCTTCTATTGACGCTTTCAATGCCAATAACGATTGGTTAGAATCTTTTTCGACAAGATGAGCCTTTTCAGAGCCAGACTCATTTCGGCACTCCGAAGCATAGTGCTCAAACTTGTGATAATTATAACATTCGACATCTCTCTTATTTTGATGACGATTAAATCCACCTCTTCCGCAAGCTCGTGATTGACCGCGAGCTCGTAATTGACGAGGTTCCGATTGTAACTCTTCATTTTTGTATGAAATTTGTTCCTCTTAACCTCGTTCACATCCACGACCACGACCTCTATCCCACGACAGCGATATCCAAAGTTACTAGATTTATGTTGTTCAGAATTAATCGTCATTGCTTGAAGAGATTGCTCGGCTTTTGGTTCTCTCATTCGTCTTTTTAACTTTTCTTCATGCACTTGTAATTTTCCGAGCAACTCATTCAAGTTAAGGGTTTCGAAATCATTCGACTCTTCAATGGGTATTACAATGTAGTCGGATTTCTGCATAAGAGATCGAAGTACCTTTTCAACAACTCGCTTTTCTTCTAACTTTTCTCTATTGCTTTCGAGTTGGTTAACAACAGTCACAACTCTTGATATATAGTCGGATACTTCTTTGTATTCTTTCATCTTCAAGGACTCAAACTCTACTCATAGTGATTGGAGTCGAACTTTCTTAACTTTATCAATGCCTTTGAAAGCATTGTTAAGAATATCCCACGCTTGCTTTGCAGTGGTTGCTTGTAAAATCTTCTCAAACATGCCGAGTTGAATGATAGCGAGAGCTCTTTGATCTTTTACCTTGGCTTCCTTTAAGGCTTTCCTTTCAGCTTGGATTAAAGTAGCGGGATCTTGTGAAAAATCATATTTTCTTTCAATGGTTTCCCAAACATCTTGTCCACCAAGATATGTCTTCATTTGAATGCTCCATCGATTAAAATTATCTTTTGAAAACTTTAGAAATGTGAATGCTCCACTTGCGGCCATCGTCTTTGTATAGGACCGAACCTTGCTCTTGATACCATTTTGTTAGAAAATGTGGGCTCAGTATATAAATCGCAGTGAAAAATAAATATGTGGAAAATAATATATAAACACTCTTGTTTAATTCTCTTAAACACACAATTTAATAATGAACTCTCTTGTAAAACTCATATAAAACTCATACTTATACTTACAAATGAAAACTACATGGCTATTTATAGGATTATTATACATAAATGAAAGGACACAACTAATCATGTAAAGACAAAATATGAAAGGACACATATGTATATGAATGAACACCATATCAAAAGTCACATCCATTAATTTAATCATGAATCTAGCTTGTATATTTTTCAACTTTCAACAATTTTGGAATGTAAAATGTATAAAACAGGTAAAAGGAAAAAAAACCTAAATAATTATTTTTGTTCATAGAAAGTGATAAGGGATACTTGTTAAAATTATGTGCTCAAATCTGGAAATAAAAGTAGTGTATGCTAATTGTTCTTTCAAGTGAATAAACAATTCTTGGTTAGTAAATTTTTTAGTAGGCTAAGGAGGAGTCTGATGAGGACATGGGTTTCAGCTAATTTGATTAAGAAGTGCTTTTTGAGTTTTAAGTATGGTTACTTTTTTAAATTTTTAGATTCTTGAGATGTTTGCCTATTTGAACTATGTTTAGATCATTATAAATAGTGATTATGTTTTCGGTAAATCATGTGATGGCATCTCATGACTATTGCAATTATTTATTTTGAGTATTTTGAAGGATTATAATCTCTCTGTTGACTTTAATGTTCAAATGTTTGGTACTTGGATTGATTTTATCTGCACCATGGTTACTTTGCAAACTAACAAAGAGAGTGATTCTCAGCTTTTGGTTGTTTTCAACTTGAAACCCATTTTCCTGGATAGAAGTTGAGAATATTTTTTTTTTAAGTTTGTAAGCACTCCCAGTTTATTCTGTCGAGTAGATTGAATGAGTTGAATCTGCTTCTGTATTTTAAGTCTAAATAACCAAAAGAGCTTTAAATATCACACTCGGGGTTTACAAATCACATCCTCTACTTTGCATGTTTGAGATTTTTTTATCAAGGTGGCACGGACGGGGGTGGGGGTGGCATTGGTGCGGGAATCTGGTGTAGACTCCAGATGCCTCAGGGGATAATCTCTTCCATTGTAGTATAGCCTGATACAATGCTATTGCCACATTTGTATCTTGTTCGTCTCTCTCTTTGGCGGAAAAAATGGTGATGTTTTTAACATAGATATAGAGCGGCTCAAAAGAGACGTAACTGATTAGACTGAGTGTTTGTTTTGACATTTTTTTGTTGAGTTATATTGCTGATTAGACATACTAAGATTTTTCGCAAATCTATGTTTAACTGATGATGCTTGATGAAAATAAAAATAAAATTTGTCAATCTTGCAACTTACAAAATACTCTCATTTTTTTTTTTTTTTTGGCGGGGATTTTTAGTTTAGTTTTTAAATGCGATTTATCTTTGTCAATCTGCTTATCTGTTTACGACATTTATCAGTTGGGGTAGGTTTCCCAGATCAATTAGTAAACTTAATTGAATATTCTTGCCTTTTAGTTGAGTAGTCATTGCTTTGTTATGAAGCTACTGATTTATTTTGTGTGTGCACCGTAAGGACAAGACAATTTGTTAAATTAGAAGGTCTATGTATGTAAGAATAATTTTCAAATTCACGATATTATTAATCAATATTACCAACATCAGTTAACAACATCAATCAGAGTAAATTAAATTTATGCAGCGGAGATTAAAATACGAGAACACGATTAAACAAATTCAGTTCACAAGTAAATACTTGTGAACTTGGGTGTACAAACCCGAAAACTATATTACTTTCACTTCACGTTTAATACAAAATATAAAGTAATATATGAAAACTAAATATCAAGAAACTTGATATTAAATACCTGTTGCCGGAATGGCAAGATCTTCTCCGTCGGTCACGCAATTTCAAAGATATCTCTTATTTATCACGATCGTTGGCTCCAAGTAATTTACACTGGAATCTTACTTTCAGCTATTACTTATTACTCTTTGATGGCACTACTTCCACACACAGGCACTGTTAGTGTTGCAGGTATAATGATAAGGCCAACTCATTGACATTCTTTTCTGGTCTAACAAATTGTGCCTACATACAACTAAATGATATGTCCCATGATACTTGTCATAAACATTTTACTCTAGTCATACAACAACTTTAAAAAAAAAGAAAAAGAAAAAAGAAATCAATTTAGATATTAGTATACCTCCTCACTTTGAAGTCGATCCAACGTCTGGCGGAACAAAAATTGTGTTGAGGAATTTATTCTTGGCAATAATTCCTATTTTGTTATTTGCCTTTCTTGGGCACAAAATAAGTTAGGAAACTAGATTTAGGTTTACTTGGGTAGAATTTCTAAAATAAAAATCTGAAACGTTTGAGGCTTTCAAAAAACTTGCAAAGAAGCTTTGTGTAAGGTTTAACGTGAAAATTGGTAGGATTAGAACTGATCATTGAAAGGAATTTGAAAACGCATCTTTTCTAAAGTACTGCACTTCTGAGGGTATTATTCATGAACTTTCTTCTCCAATTACCCCTCAACAAAATGGCATAGCTGAACGTAAGAATAGAACTCTAGGGAGATGACTAGAACTATGCTCATTTCTAATGGGACAGCTAAACGAATTTGGGCTGAAGCAATGAACACTGCATGTCATATCACGAATAGAGCTTATTTTAGACCAGGTTCATGTGCAACTCCCTACGAATTGTTGATTGGGAAGAAACCAAACTTGAGCTATTTTCATGTGTTTGGATGTATTTGCTATGTGCTTAACGATAGAAATCATCTTGCTAAACTTGACTCAAAGAGTGATAAGTGCATTTTCATGGGTTATTCCCAAAATAGTCATGCATATAGGCTGTTTAACCTTAGAACTCGAAGCATGTTTGAGTCAGTGAATGTCAAGTTCGATGATCTAACGAGTGGAGTCAAATCTACCGAGGATAATGATCTAGTTTATGATCAAAATCCTCACGGAAATGTCACTTCTACTTCAGATGAGAGTGCAGGTATTGAGAACAGAGATGCAGTTGCTGAATCCAGAGAATTGAGTGATGTTGATACCAATGTTGATACTGGGATACCAGCATCAGAACCAACATCGAGCAAAGTTGCAGAATCTAATTCTGATTCAGAAGAAGATGATCCAGCTGATCCCATTGATCTTCATCAGAGGGATATTCCATCCAGAATCCAGAAAAACCACCCCGTGGACCAAATTATCGGTGATTTAGACGAAAGGAGTACAAGACGGAGACAGATAAATTTTAAGGAGATGGTCAGGTACGTATGTCTGTCTACTAATAGTTCTACGATTCGTGAGTCTTTGTACCTTTCTAAAATAGAGCCCAAGCGACTGGAAGATGCGCTTAAGGATGAGTTCTGGATAAGGGCGATGCAAGAGGAGCTACACCAGTTCGCCAAAAATGATGTTTGGGATTTAGTTCCACGACCAGAAAACTCCCACGTGACGGGAACCAAATGGATATTCAAGAACAAGACTAATGAAGCAGGCAACATTGTGAGGAACAAAGCTCTACTAGTTGCACAATGGTATACACAAATTTAAGGAATCGATTTTGATGAAACTTTTGCCCTTGTTGCCCGCATTGAGTCGGTAAGGCTTTTGCTTTCTGTTGCTTGTTATATGAAGATTTCATTGCATCAAATGGACATTAAAAGTGCTTTTTTAAATGGAGTCTTAAGTGAAGAAGTGTATTTTGACCTGCCTAAAGGATTTGTGGATCCTCAAAAAACAAATTTTGTTTTAAAACTGAAAAAGGCTCTTTATGGTTTAAAACAAGCTCCTAGAGCTTGGTATGAAAGGCTAACTCAACATTTGCTTTATTTAAAATTTAGACGAGGGGAAGTTGATAAAACTTTGTTTCTTCTTAAATCCAATAAGCTCATCTTAATCGTCCAAATTTATGAGGATGATATTATTTTTGGATCCACTAACGAGCAGATGGTCAAGGAGTTTGTTACTCGAATGTCCGATACATTCGAGATGAGCATGGAAGGTAACCTCTCATACTTTCTTGGTTTACAAATCAAATAGCTTGATGATGGTATTTTCCTTTCCCAGGATAAATATGTTAAGAACATAGTTAAAAAGTTTGGTTTAGAAAGTGAAACTCACAAGAAAACGCCACTGGGAAAAACTGTGAAGCTGTCGAGAGACGATGTTGGTAAGGGTGTTGATAACACCATATATAGAAGTATGATAGGAAGTTTGTTGTATTTCACAGCAAGTAGACCAGATATTATGTATAGTGTGTGCTTATGTGCTAGATATCAGTCTAATCAAAAAGAGTCACACTTAAAAGATGTTAAAATAATAATAAGATATATTGCTGGTACAACTGAACTAGGTGTGTGGTACACAAAAGACACTGGTACTGAACTTGTAGGGTATACTGATTCGGACTGGGATGGGGATGTGGTAGATAGAAAGAGTACTACTGGGGGTGTTTTTTCTTGTTAAAAATTTAATCTCTTGATACAGCAAAAAGAAAAATTGTATATCTCTCTCTACAGCTGAAGCCGAGTACATTGCAGCTGGAAGTGCGTGCACACAATTACTGTGGATGAACCAGATGATAGAGGACTATGGTCTGCACAGTAACATCTTGACTGTGCTATGTGACAATTCCAGTGCATTTGACATCTCCAAAAATCCAGTCCAGCATTCTCGAATCAAACACATTGACATAAGGTACCACTTTATTCGAGATCTAGTTGAGAGCAAGATTGTTAGCCTTAAGCATATTGGAATGGATAATCAGGTTGATGACATCTTCACTAAGGCATTAGATTTTGAGACCTTCTCTCGTTTAAGGAGAGATCTCGGTATGTGCATTGTCTAACCAATGTTGGTTTGTGATGTTGTGACACCTCATATCAACATCTATCACAACATCTGTATATTTTGGCATGCATTTTTATCTTTTTTTTCATACATAATTCTAATGCATTGAGTTTGATTGAAAGTGCGATAAGGTCCTACGTTGCAATAAAAGTGACAACAAAAAGAATCAACCTCTTCAATTGGGTGATTGTGGGACTTGCCCGCAGAAATAGGTTTTCTCCCAGGTCCAAAAACAAGAGGTTTTTAACAGCTTTGCTGAACATTAAAAGATTCAAATCCCTTCAAGGATGAAGAAAGTCTGGATACAAAATGATCCATCTTTAAATATCACCTTCTTGAGAGATCTTGACGTAGTCATTAACTTAGGTTAAGAGGTACGTTTCCATTGACTTCACCTAAGGCAATGTTGGTTTATAATGTTGTCCGTAATAAAAAGCAACATTGGATCAAAACACTGAAATCTTAATATATTTTTGTATATTCTTTTAGGTAATGTTTTTTAGGCATCCCATAGGACATTCATACTTTGTGAAGATGCCATCTTGCTGTGTGTTTTGTTGCTTATGTTCTTTGTCTATATTGAAAACTCTTAATATGGTTTTGATTGGAGCTAACAAAGTGTTTCAGTGGAGTTAAAATCGGAAGGCTAGACATGTAATGACGAGGTGAGTTTGGTGAGTGAAAATTAACATTGCACAAGATTGGTATTACTGGGCTGATGGTTCATTAAATCGAGCTTTGTATTTTAGGCCGACTTTGTAAATAGAGTTGTGCAATTTTTTTTTAAAAAAAGGGATAATGATGTGGAGTAGTGGGTCTGATCACGTTTTGGTCATGTTGCCTAAATTAAGGGGGAGTAGTTTTTTTTGGAAATAAAATCTGATTTAGGGTCAAAAATCCGCTGGGTAGTGAAATTAGGGATTTTTTCCTTTTTATTTTCTTACCTTCTCTCTCCTTCAACGGTCATTTTTTTGGGGGCGTAAAAACCTGAACCTTTTTACCATTTGATCACAACTTCATACCCCTCTGCAAATTGAACTCTCAAACTTCTTTATCTCTCTTCAATTCTCTCGATTCTCTTGTGTGCTTTTGAGAAATTGCAGGATGTCATACCTGTTGTCACCTTCGTCTGTTCAAGAATTACTGCCAGAACTCCGCCGCACCGGTGAACAGGTCCCTGCACCATATGTGCAAGTTGGTGGTCTGGATATTCGTGCCGAAATCGGTGGTGGTTCTTCTTCCATCCCACCACCGCTATCAACATCGCCACCACCCTCGCCGGAAAAAGATTTCAGCACTGCTGTTCCAATTTCGCCGCTGATTGACGCCGTTCCTGTATCACAAGTGTTCCCAATCATGCTTTTGTTGCTGAGACTTTTGGGCGCGTGGGGAATCCTACTCTGAAAAGTTCGAGGCGCCTGCGCAATATTCCTCCCGGTGTTGTGCCGCCCGCAGTACCGAAGAGCAAGCCTGGGCCACAACGCCATGTGCCTATTGTTCATATGAACCTCCAGGAGGATGTCACTGTGATGTCCGACCCTGATGATGAAGATTTTGTTCCTACTGCTCCATTTGAAGGGTTCGAGCCGCCGCTTTCTTTTGCCCCGAGTCTGCCGGAAAAGAAGTTCACTCGTCGGAAATAGCTTGTGAAGAAGGCCGACAGGAGACCTAGCCCGACAAAAGTCAAGGTCTCTCCTAGGTCCACTGTGACTGAGTATTCCTCCCCTCCCTACAATGTGTTGGATTTTATCACCGGCGAAGTGACCAGCTCCGCCAAATTAGCTGCCGATGTTTCCCCTTGCTTCTCATGCTCCCACACTATCCACTTCCGATGCCTGTGCACACTCCCAGTCCTCCACAGACACTCCTACTCCGGTCCTTGAACTTGAGGATATGGATCCTTTTTCGGAGAAGTTTATTACTGCTGAGGCTGCCGAGTTGTTTGCCACTTACCAGACTCGCCACATGATCACCGAGCGTCGTGTCCCGGTTGAGATTTTTGAGAAGCACAACCTCATCGCCTATCTTCAACACAAAGGTATGTACTCCACAGTTTCAACTGCTATGCCTTTTGTCCGGGATGTTGTGGTCGAGTCTTATGCCAATCTCTTGTCGTCTATTGTTGATTTGGATTCTGTGAATTATGGTAAAATTTTTGTGCGTGGCAAAGTATTTCTTTGACCCCGTCTTTGATTGATGAATTTTTTGGCACTGAGCCATACTGGGGTGACTCGACAGTGGATGATATGAATGAGGTCATTTCTTTTTTGTCTAGGGGGGTAGTTGTTGCGTGGTTTGAACAGCTCCCTAGTACTCACTTGTCTTCTCTTTATTCTATTATGCATAAGCTTGCTATTTGCAACTGGGTCCCCTCCAAGAACACGACGTGTGTTACGCGGCCTCAGGCCCAGTTCTTGTTTAGGATTGGGAGGGGAATTCCTTTTAGTTTTGGCTAGCATGTTTTTGATACTATTGCTAAGTTTGCCACCACGAAGTCTGCGGCCTCGTTGTGTTTTCCATCTTTGATTTTCATCTTGCTCAAGAACCAAGGGTTGACGCTTCGTCCTAATGATGTGCTCATGGGTGAAGCTGACTGGTTTGCTTTGAGAGGTCAGCATGTTACCGGTGCCAGGGTCATTGATCTTCCTTGGCAGGAGCCGCTTCATGCTGATGTTGGTAGTGGTGTTGGGACGGCCGATCCCAACATGTTTCACATTTTTGCACAGGTCCTTCGTGCCCATGTACACTACAAGAAATCAGATGTTTGGTGACGATTTTTTTTTTCACGCATAAAAATTCATCATAATATGTTAATCAATAGTGACATTTTTTAATTTCATCATGGAATAACACCCTTCTATGACAGCATTTATTATTGTCACAGTTGTTCATCGATTTCGTCATGAATACTTATATTTGATGACGTTTAAATGTAGTTTGTCACAATATTGGGAAGACAAAAAGAAATAGTTTGGAAAACCCTTTTTATGACAAACATATAATTAAGTGAAACGAGATTTGGGTGTCACGATAAGTTTCTAGTTGTGACAGAATCATTTTTGTCACTAATGTCTCCTCGAAAAATGATGACGATATTTGGTGTCACAACAAGTTTGTTTTCATGACAACGCCATAATTTGTCACCAGTTCTAGAAAAATGGCGACAACATTATTTTGACACGAAAGATTTCTTTGGTGACGTCAAATACGAATTTGTCATAGTAATTTTATTTTTGTTACAAATTCACACCAGATCTAGGAGACTCTTCCGATAACAAATTGATAATAATTAGAGATAATTTGTGGTATCACTGCATATTTGTGTTATTAAAAGCATCATATTTCACATTAATTTTTCTAAATATAATGTTAATTAATTTTAATTACTTTATATTTTTTAACGACTATATTATTATTAGATAATATTTATTAAGTTTCTTATTTTTAAAATTGATTAAATAAGTTTATAGATTTAAATAATAGATTTTTTTTTTTCTGATTTCAAGTTTTGAAATTTATTTATTATTTCGTTATAACATTTATATTTAACTACAAAAGTTCTCAATCAATATCTTTACCCAAAATCTCTTTTTGTGAATACCTTTTTTGTGTGTGTGAAATATTTATTTAGAAGTTAATCACACTTTATTATATTCTAATCTAATTTAAATATATTTTGATGTTTATTTTATAATACTTTAATTATATTTTTCATTTTTAAAATATATCAGTAATTATTCATGATTAAATACTTATTTATCTTACTTTATAATCTTTAACGGCTTATATTATTATTCTAGAATATTGGTGGAATTGTTTCAGAGTGTGATAGTCAATAGTAATATATATTGGTGGAATATTTAATAATAAAATAGATAGACATGAATGGTAAGATGATAACATCCGTTTATCAAAATATTTTTGTCAATAACTGATATCTAAATATTTAGATGTCAAATTTGTCAAAAGATTTGAAAAAATACATGATATGTAGACATCACGTAACAATTATAATTAAGTTCCCAATCACTTGATTTTTTTATTTTATATTCAAAATTAGTAATTTAAATAAATTGCGATATATATAATTATATATGATTCTTATATGATTATATCCATTATATCCATAATTAATATACCTATCCATAATAAGACTCTAAGTCTAATATTATATACGTAATTATGAAAAATAGGACAATTACATAAAATATATATGTCGTAATTAACTTTCTTAATTATGATCCCAAAATAAAAGGAAAATTGTGGTCCTTTTGTTATGCCATAAAAAAGGATCAAGCATAATAATCTCATTGTACGTAAAGAATGTTAAATTTATTGTTTGATACCAAGGTAACTCTTTTTTATATTTATTAAAAAGATATTCCTTATTTTGTACGTAATATTATCTTATATGATAATATCCATTATATCCATAATTAATATACCTTCAAAGATTTTTAGCTTATTGAAATAGTTAATATAATAAGTCAAACTAATCTAAATTATAGTAGATATGTAGAATATTTTTAAATCGATTATTTTAAAGATTTTGTCTTCTACGAATATATAATAACCACAACATACCAAATATACTAATAAATATATTTTTAGTAATAATCAATTATATCTATTACTCATCATAATTGATTGTCATGACTAAAATCAAGGATAACATATTTTGGATTTATTATACACATAATGACTGTCAAATAAAAGCATCTATTTTTTTACAAAACAATAAAAAAAAAATAAGATATTTACAGATGACTCCGAGAATTACAAATATATTTATCAAAATATCCACATCAAACT
>BMAC01002377.1:17545-87307 GCA_014905375.1 Phtheirospermum japonicum
TACCTTTTCCCCTAAACCGATTATGTTTTCCTTTTATTACATGTAATTATTATTATATGTTAACTACACAATCATTTGTGCTGAAAAAATATATTTGAGTCTATCACAAATTCTTAGCAAATCAATTTCATATTATATTCGAGCCCATCACAAAATTTTAGCAAATCAATTAATCATACAAAATCAATTCGAGCCAACCATATGTGAAATTAATTTTTATAATCGTTTTATAGATTTTACTTTCTATGAAATGATAAATAACAAAAAAAATAATTATACTAATAAATATATCTTTAGTAATAATCTAAAAAAGAACTTTAAACAATAAGAATTCTAAACAATAAGCGGTAATATACCAAAATACAATAGGATCTGGAAAAATCTTTGAAAATCTTCAAAAAAAAATCATATAGAAAATCAGAGAAATGATTTTAACACCCTATGTTTATACACAATTTAACAGTTATTTTTTCTATTTTATTTTATAATGCATTTATTTTGTTTTGCCCGCGTAATACGCGGGTGACTACACGAGTTTTACTAATTAAGAGTACACTTGGATTTACACGCTGTCACGTGGCACCCTACATTTTTTTTCCTTTTGTTTGTGTCTACCGAAATTTACATTTTTTTTTATTTTTTTCCCCTCACATTATTCTCTGCTTCCCCTTTATTCATCTTTCTCAATTTCTTAATTATACGTGAAATTTTTTCAGTTCTCTCAACAAAAAAAATTCCAATCAAGGAAACTCTCTCTCCCCCTCTCTTCGTCTTCTCTCTGCTAATACTCAGTGAAATCGAATTCGAGGCCTATTTCCTCACAAGTCTTGTAGTTTTTATTTCCTCCTCACGCCCTAATTAAGGTATTTTCCAAACCCTAATTTTTACTACTACTTTGTGGATCTGCGTTGTGTTAGAATGGATTTTTCTTCTTTAATATTTTTTTCTTCTTCTAGTAATTTATGTCGGCTCGATTGGCACTGAGTTGCTGGTGTTGAAATTGTTGATAAACTTCGACGATATGGTATTGGCGGAACTTGGGTTCAGTTTTTTATTTGTAATTTTAATTTCGTCTCTCACGATTAGATTTCTTTGATTCATCTATTGCTCATGAAAATAACTAAGATACCTATTAATTAGCTTCTATTATTTATACCTGTGAAATAACTAAGATACTTGTGACTTTTGCGTTCTTGATTGGAAATTTATCAATGTGACCAGGTTTGATGTGAAGGGGTATGTGATCAGATTTGGCAATACTAAATAGGCGATGACACATTCGGTAGATATATTGAGTAATGAGCCGATTGTCCTGTTCGGGCTCAAAGAAAGAACCACTTGTGTTGGTAAAGCCATAATAGATGAAATGGCTAATAGGTGCTCATCAACCCAATGCATTCAGTTTTAAATACATGATATTACTTTATCAACTTAGATCCTTCTAACTAATGTCAATTTTAGCTAATGCCAATACACATGAGTTGCTAGATAAATAACTTGTTTGACATGTGGGGACAACTTACATGCCCATTAACATACTTTTTACATTTTATAACTATAATCAAACCAATGTGTGGGAGCTTAGCTTTTTGTAGTTGTTTTAACATTTTGAAAGAAAAAAAACTTTGGTAATGTAAGAAGAGAGACAATTAGTATTGAACATACAATCTCTAGGAATTAATGTCAACAAATGCTTTATAAAACAAAGTTTTGAAATTTGAAATAGGGGTCTAACCCCCTCCCTCAAGTTTTGCCTAATTACATAAGAGTCTCAGTTATCATTCAAAAATACAAATTATTCCCTCACATGTTTTTTTATCTTACGAAAGTGCACCCTCAAGAGACCTATTTGGAAGAAAAATACAAACCTTGAATAGTTATTTGTTTAATGATAAAAGTGTTTTTCTTAATTTGAATAAACTTAATAGTAGTTTTTGTAATTAACCATTTGTTATTTAACTAATTTTATAGAAGATTATTGAATTAATTAATTAATTAATTTCCATGACATGTTTGTTGACAAAGGAAGTTACTAATTTACCGTTTATGTACATTGGCGTTCATTCTTTCCTTTCTTCTTAATGTGATGCTGATCATTTTTTGCAGAATTACATGCAGGCACCTAATTTGATTTGTGTCCTTTGTTATTGCAGTGACTTGGCTATACTTCAGCCTACAGAAAAGAAAACGTAAAAAAACTCGGGGAGAAGTTTTTTCAGCAAAAATGGTGGTTTGTTGATTACACAGTTTATTTATTTTTTTTTATTTTTTTTTTGTGCGTGTGAGTCTTCTGTAATGCACGGGTGTTACATTAGAGTATATTGTTTTGTTATTTTATGGTTGTATTGAACTCGTGTTTTATGTTATGATGACTTTTACTATGAAATTTTTGCATTTTGTCTAATATTCATTCGGTGCAGTTTGAGAGATCGATTTTTTATTTATTTAATTATTATTATTATTTTTTAAACTGGTCGCAAATAGATTTTTAGATTAATTCTGGAACAACAGTGTAAGTTGATTTAGTTTCCTCTATCATTCAATTCGTTAATTTAAACACTTTTACCTCATCAAATTAGGTTGATATTGAATTCTTATTACAACTTTTGGAAAAAAATAAAATAGTTATTCAGTTAATTGCATTTTTGTGTTGATCATAAATAAAGGTGAATTTGTTGAGTTCTCCATATATATAAATCCCGTGTTCGAACGTTTTTTTATACATTATTTGAAAATTATATATATTTTTTAAATAGCCGTGTATTACACGGGTATTGTGCTAGTAATAATAATAAATCAAATAACTCAGTTTTAGTTTCTTTGCCATCTCTGTTCTTTCTGAAATCGGGGCTTCTCTAAAACCTTCGGTCACCAAGGAAAAGAAAGAAAAAAAAAGAGAAATGTTGAAGTTCTTGTCGAAGGTGAAAATCGAGTTCAAGGCGATGGATCCACGCTTAGCCTCGTCCATGGATCGCCGTCACATTTGTCAACAGCGTCGAGGAGTCATTCGACGCATCCGCACCATGATTCTCGAAAAGGGTCAGTATCTCGAGAAGGAGCAGATGTTTCGCGAGGCTGTCAAGAAATGGCCCGTTGTGATCCCAGATGACGAGCTGCGTCGACCATTTCCTGGAATCAAGGTACTGGGGGTAATTATTAATTATGTTGTTTCACGTTTTCAGGATTTTGTTTTGATTTTGGGGCGGTTGGATTGTGGATTTTTTCTCGTTGACGATTCTTCAAACACCTATGGTGCATAGGTTTAATTTTCATGTTTTTTGGTTTTTATGCTACGAGTTAGAATGGATTTTGATAATGATTTAGGTATTTGGTTACTCAAATTCTCATATCTTGTTTTATCATCTCGAGTAGCAAACCATTAGGTGTGTGTGTGTGTGTGTGTGTGTATAAGGTATAATTTATTTATTTAGAAATCAACTTAATTAGCTTTTGACTTGGGATTTTATTATTACGACGACTGGCTCCTCTTTTGAAGATTTTGGTGCTTAAAGCATAATGGTGTTGTGAAATGAGATAGAAGAAGCTTACTTTTCCTATTTGATTTCCCATATGGTTTGACTACCAAAATGATATTTCTGCAAATTTACCTTGTTTCAGTCGAATTTCTCTGTTGGGAAGATTTTATGCTACAATAACGACCTGGTTCCTGGTACTTATTTGGAGCGGTTAATTTATTTGAACAACGGGAGGAAGGATGACAACTAGTCCTTTGTGTGATTCGAGTTGAATACACATTTTAAACTTGTTTGATATGCTTCAGCTTTATTGCTTGTTTTATTGTATTCTTCAGCCGAGGAAAGCAGAAGAGAAGCAACAGTGAATTCATTTGGCAAATATTTGTATTTTTTTTAATGTTGTTTATGAAACAATTTTTGGGGATAATTACAAAATAAGGAAAACTCTGAGTTTTGGGCTAATCCCATCTTTTTTTAAAACTTCAAATAAACCCTTCATGTTTGATTTTGTCATACATTTAATGTGGTAAATAAATGTAATATCTCTATAATTGTCTGGTTTTTTGGGGGGAAATTTTTGTTGTTTATGAAGGAGGAAGATGGAAGATGGGATCAAACTTAATTTTTTATTATTGTTATTTTTCTTTTTTTTTAATTAAACAAGTAAGGATGTTTTTGTAATTGTCCCAAGTTTTTGTACTGAAATGCACTTTTAAGGTTTTATCTTTGATTTTTCAAGAGTGGAAGTTTTTTTTAAGGTCAAAGTTAATGACGTTCTCCTTCTTTCTTTCTTTCTTTTTTAGGGATGATTCTTCAGCTCTTGCTCGTGTACAGAAGTACTTGGCTAGCGGTGATATAATGCGGAGGGAGTGTCTGAGCCATGCTCATATTTCTTGTGAACTTCTTGGTAATGAAATTCACGGCGAGAAATGGTACGAAGTTGCCAGCACAGGAGCAATTATAACTATGAGATCAAGCGTGCAGTTGCTTTACTTTTATTGCTCACGCCTGCCTTCTGATAGGTTCGTTCTCAGCCCTTTCTTGAATTTCTCATTGTCCTAAAAATCATATTGAAAGTCATTTTTAGGGAGTGTTTGGAAATAATGGTGATCTTTTTTCTTCTTTGTTAAAAAAAGCACTTTGAAAATGAGCTTTTGTTATAATTACAAAATTACCCTTTTCTTTCTTGTTCTTGATGTTCAGGTACTTTAAGCCTTACCCATATTGTGATATAAACAAGGAATTGGAAATTTGCACGTTTCGCCTTCCCAGTAGCTCCCCGGTTCAAACTATTACAATCCAAGGCAAACCCAAATGCCTAAAGCAACTCACATGTCTCGAAGCTTGCAAGAAACTTCATGAAGTTGGTGCTTTAATAGACAACCCTATTCAAGATATTGTTGAGGAAGAAGCTGAAGCCCAAGAATTTGATATTTTATTTTTTTCTTTCTCATGCTTATATTCGAAGATTAATGTAATATATGAGATACTTCCAGTTTTATTTAGTAATATGCTAATATTAACTGAATCTATAGGAAATGTACCGTATTTGGAAGAACATGATGTTAAACCCGAAATCTGAATATGATGTCAAGTTTCAAGAAATTTTGCTAGACATTCGTGGAAAGCTAGATGATCTTAAATATCTTGACCTAGAGTTGGATGTTGATAAAGGAAGAATAAAATATATTGGATGTGTTCATCTGGATTCTGAGCAGGTATGTGAAAATATATATATTTTTTTGTTTGGGTAGGGGGGTTGGGGAATGATTACAAAAACTACCCATGAGGTTTGTAGTATTTACAAAAGATGCCCAGCTAATTTTGAAATTTTCAAAAACAACCCTTGAGTTTTGATCCTGCTTACAGTTTGCCCCGATAATTATTTTAAGTGATGAAATTTGTCGACATTACCAAATATATTAGAATTACAATCCTCAATATTTCAAAATATTACAAATAATCTAAACTTTTCACCGAGCTAGCTATTAGTAATATTTGGAACATGACATCAGCAATTTCCAATATCTTCACTAATGACTGGTGAAAAATTTAAGACGGATGTAACCTCAAGTCTGGGTTTTGTAATATTCAAAGATATATGGGCTTTTTTTGTAAATACTTCAAACCTCAGTGGTAGTTTTGTTATTATTGTCATACCAATTGGCCATGCATCTGGTTATATCAAAGGCATTGGTTATGGACCGAAACCTCCAGAAAAATGCCCTGATTCGAACACCCAACTCCTGATTCGAACACCCACTCCTGCAAAAGGAACTGGCAGACACTCGAGGAAAGCTACAGGATTCGGAAGGTCAAGTGACGGAGCTCAAGAATGAAGTCGATGATTTGAAAAATCAACTGACTCAGCAAGGCGAGTGCATCAATAAGCTTATGGACTTCATGAGTGCTAATGAGTCTGCTTCGGGTGGGAATGCTTCGGGTGGGACTTGATCCATTATATTCCATGTAAGTCGGAATTTCCAGTTTCAATTTTGTGAACTTTGTATAGTATTTCTTTGATGGTTTGATTTTATAAATTTCAAATATGCAGGCGGTCTGATCCCACTTTTGTTTTTGTTTGGCAATGTTGACATGTGGAACAAGTCAGGCTCAAGTCTTGCTATATGAAATAACTCTTTTGGTTTAGTTTACGCTTACAGGTTCTTGTTTTGAGTATTCAAGTACATTGATTCTAGATGTCTAATTTGGTATGTGTTCTGGATATTTCAAGTTAATATTTTGGTAAGTTGTAAGTGTTTTGGTGTATGTTCAAAATCGTCGAAGAAATATTTTGAAATATGGCTATCATTATATTGTAATGATAAATGCTCATTTGCTTTCATTTTCATTGTTACGATATTTTTCCTTACAAAAGACTAATGACAAATTAATGTAGGAAAACTTATGTCGTCATGAAAGTAAATAATCAAATCGTGTTCACTCAATTATTACAACTTTAAGAGTCATATAAGTATTTCAAATTTGTCACTTTAATAAATTATGACAACTTGTTTCATCACATAATACTTTTAACTTGTCACTTAAACTAAATCATTTATGATGATTGGTTTGTCACCATATAAACTCATTTAATGACAATGGATTTTATCACCATATGTATCCATTAAATCATCATTGAACATATATCTTTTAAGATGATAATAAAATTCGTCATATATTGCTAATTTTTTCGTGACAAATAATTTCATCACCTTTAATAGTAAATGGTGACACAATGGTTTGTCATTGTAAGTATAGATGTTCAGTGACGGTCAATATTGTGTCATTATAAAACAAATCTATCGTGACGAATTACATTGTATTTGGAAATTGTTTAATACATATTATGACAATATGAGCGTCATAATAACTCAATAAAAATTATCATCGTAGTTATGTTTGTCAGGGAAAGGCAAATGTTTTGATGACAAATTAAGTGTTCGTCATTGAAAATGTTAACATACGGTGACAAAATCGATCTTTTGATGATAATTTTTCAATCACTTACGTGACGAATTCAGCGCCAACAAATACAATCATCTATGATGACAAATTACATCAACGTCATCAAAACCAAACTTTTAGTGACGTGCTTGAAAAAATTGTCACTTTCACCTATGGTGACAGTCATACCATGACAACCGCTGTGACGCTCAAGTTTCATCACCGTTTCTCTTCAGTGACGAAAAAAATGGACTTTTAATGACGAAACGTATCATCATCGAACATCAGATTTCTTGTAGTGGTAGCTTCCATTGATTTGCAGATGACTCAGCTGAAGGCTCTTCGTAGCTCTCTCTTGAAGGCCCTTTCGCTTTCTGGTCAAAAAGGGGGAGAAGATGACGCTACTGCTGAAGATGTTGACACTGCTGAAGATGCTGCTGATGCTGCTGTTGAAGGTGATGTTGCTGGAGATGAAGCTGATGGAGAAGATGCCGTTGCTGCCGAAGCCTTGGTCAGTCTTGCTCAGGAAAAGCGAAGGAAGCGAATTCGCGCTCGCGATAAGGCTTTGAGGAGAATGATGCGAATGCAGAAGAGGAAGAGGAAGGAAAGGGGTGAAGGAACTTCGACATCCCCTCTTCGTTCGAAGAGGGTTCGAAGTCATTAAGTTTCTTTTTGTTTTAGCTTTTTGAACAATGTTGATATGTAATGTTGGCTTGGATTTTAACAATATTGGGTGTTTTGTTTAGGGGGAGTTTTCTAACTTAGGGGGAGTTAGTATTTTAGTTTCATTTATGTTTGCATCGTAGTGTTTTGTCCAGAAAAGCAAAAGGGGGAGATTGTTGAGGAATTTATTCTTAGTAATAATTCCTATTTTGTTATTTGCCTTTCTTGGGCACAAAATAAGTTAGAAAACTAGATTTAGGAATATATTGTGTTTCCTAGTTTATGTTTAAGACTTTATTAGTTTCCTAGATTGTGTTTAGGATTTGTTTTTATTTGTTTACCTAGTTTAAGATTTTAGGATTGTCTATTTAAGACAATAGAATTCTAAAGCTATTAATTGATCTTGACGCACGGGAATTTGAGAAGAGGAGATCAACGCAAAGCAAGAGCAAGAACACGAAGACTACTTGAATCCATTGTTCGATATTGTCAAGCTATTTGAAGTTGCGTGACCAACGGAGAAGAGCTTGATCAACCTAGGCAACAAGTATTTAGTATCATGTGTTTTGATAATTTAGTTTTCATATATTACTTAATATTTGTTTATTGATCGAAAAATAAGAAAGTAATATAGTTTTTGGGTTTGTACACCCAAGTTCACAAGTACTTTTACTTGTGAACTGAATTTGTTTAAACCGTGTTCTTAAATTTATTTTCCGCTGCATATTATTATTTTACTCTGGTCGATGTTGTTAACCAGTGTTGTTAAAACATTGATAACAACATCGTAAATGTGAGACTTATTTTTAAAACCATAGACCTTCAAATTCTACACTCTATTATACCCAAGTTAGTGTTCTATACCTTTTCATACTATTTATCTTACACATTTATTAATATTGTTCAACCTTTACTGTATCAATCCATCTAATTTATATCGATATACACACACATGTATTTAAAATCCAGTTTTATTGGATTTTTCATAGTGGTTTAGCCGTTTGATCTAACAAGGCGGCGATCCAATTAATTATCCGATTTGATATTCGTTTCGGTTTTTAAAACGTTGATTGCTATATAAATTTTTCATAGTGGTTCTAAGACAGTTTTACCTTATGTAGTAAGATGTTTGGTAACTTTTACGTATTTTGTTCTATCATGAAGCACTGAATCATGTACTATGACAATGGCAGCTTTGTTGTCATGGGGACTGGATTGACACAGCTGTAATTCTTCTAATAATAATATTTTGATATGTGCTATCACTTTGAGACTTGGCTTGCATTGTGCTGGCACGATATCAATGTAATCACATAGATGAGAAAATTAAAATTCAACTGCATGAAAAATGAAGGAATAAATAATGTGATTGAGCAGAATCATCTAAGTTTAGTAGCATATACTTTGTCTGACAAGTAATTTTTAAGGCTTTTCCCAAAGAGTTAAAAACCTGAATGTGCAAGAACTTTTTGTTTTCCTTTTTTTCCATAAGTTTAAAGGGGGTTTGATGGGTTCTGATTAAGTCTTTGAAATCAGTAATCTCATTATCAAACATTTTTTTCATTGAGAATGATAAGATGTTAAAACTTTATCTATGATATAAAGAGTCATAAATTCTATAAAGCTAGGTGTTGAAAGTTTGTACTTATCTGGCATGTGAGAACTTACTATTTCCATTAAATTATCAAAGTCCTTATCAAATTCGGTGTTTGATTTGACGAGAATCTATTCATTTGATTATTAGCTGTATTTCAATTTTTTTTGAAATTTGATAAGGACTTTGATAATTTGTGTATTTTCCAGCTCATAGTTTCTGCTAATTTCAAGTATTCACACCAAATTTCTAATTTTGCTAATCTGAAGATAAATCCATTTAGAGCAATTTCTGAGTTCATCCTTGTTTTCTCATGCTCTTGAATGCTTTGATTCGGTATATGTCTCAATTATGGGTGCTTTTAATGTTTTTTTGTTCCAAATCTTGTAGCTAAAATCTACTTTAGTGAATCGTAATTGGTTAGTTCATTGTTCTGCCTGCTAGGTTTGGTCCTTGCAAGCCAGACTTCCATGTGCAAGCTTCGACAGCATGTGCTCTTATGGACTACAAAGTTACCAAAGCAAGTACCACAAGTATGGAAGTTGGGCCATCTATACCAAATAATTCTTTCATTGACGAAAGCATGCGCTCTTATGGACTACGACAACCACTTCAGTAACTTCTTGATGGCATTGCATTGCTTGTACAGCAAGCAGCTTCATTTGTTGATGTGGCTCTGGATTCCGATTGTATCCGACTCCTTGCACAACTTATTAATGTCGTGTTTTTTAATTGACTTGAAATGACATAAAATATGTATCCTATTGACACTTATTCGTTTTAATAGAAAATATGGTTTATTTTTACTTAGAGTATTTGTTTTTTATAATTGTATTTGTATTTAATTTGTATTTTTTTTTAATTTTTTTTCTACTTTCTAGAAGGTATATTCTAGAACCGTCGTAAATTGTCTGTTCTGGAAAATAGACTTTCTAGAAGGTATTTTTCAACAACCGCCATAAAAATAATGCATTCTACGGCGGTTCCAAAACCGCCGTTAAAAACGCTGCATTTTACGGCGGTTCCAAAACCGCCGTTAAATGTCTTCCAGAACCGCCGTTAATTTCGACTTTTTTACGGCGGTTTTAAAAAAACTGCCGTAAAAATTTACGGCGGTTGATATAACGGCGGTTCAAAAACCGCCGTAAAAAGCCAAAAAACACCGCCGTTAATTGGGCAGTTTGCAGTAGTGAAGTTACTAAAGCTTGAGACAACTTTTTTACGCACGGAGACGCACATATTTTGAAGAAGACGCAACGCAAGACGCACATCAAGGAAAGGATGTGAAGACTACTTGGGGCCATTGTTCGAGATTAACAAGTTATTCGAAGTTACGTAACCAACGGAGAAGATCTTTTTGTCACGGTGACAAGTATTTAATATCAAGTTTTTGATATTTTAGTTTTCATATATTACTTCATATATTTGTATTGATCGTGAACAATAAAGTAATATAGTTTTCGTGTTTTTACACCCAATTTCACAAGTACTTTTACTTGTGAACTGAATTTCATTTGCTGTGTTCTTAAGTTTTATTTCCACTGCATAATTTTCGTTTAACTCTGGTTCATGTTGTTATTCAGTGTTGGTTAACATTTTTAACAACATCATAAAGTGATACTTATTTTCAAAACCATAGACCTTCATATTTAACAGTAGCAAAATCTGTAATTACAGCTCCTAGAAACATAATAATAAATGGTTATTGTTATGGTAATAGGAAGGGAGAAATGTCATTCACTCAGATGAGGAAACAAATGAAGGTTTTACCTGCTTGCTAAAGGGAACATGTAACATCTACTTTTACCCATGCTAACTTTTTTCTTAATTATGGGAAGATATTTAATTTTAAGCACTTTGTCCAAGGGGAATTTCTGCAAGTATACGTGCTTGCATCGGATTTAACAAATTAGTCAAGTCTAGTTATTATTCATGATAAATAATGAAATTCAAAATGTTTTGTATACTTATATGTCAGACTAAATGACAAATAGCTTCTTAAGCAAAGAGTGACTTTATCTAGTGGTTACTTGTTCTAAGTATTTTTGTTTTTTGTGTTCGGTGATAGATGACTATTTATTGAATAAACTTTAAATGTTTTTTTAATGGATTTTAAATTTAGAAGTTAAAAGGCCAAGAGTTTGAGTAATAGAAAGGCCGAGAGTTTGTGTAGATGAAAGGTTGTGTAGATGAAAGGTCAAATGATTCCTAGGATCCATATAAAGGACTTGTTGTTTCATTTGAAGATGTAAGAGAGAAATATATATAAAGATTATTTGATAAAAAGAAAGAGTTGTGAAGGATTGTATCTCTCTTCCCTCCACTAGAATATACATCATTTATTCTCAAATTGGCATTAGAGCCAATGGCGAATGTGACGGGTCAAATGTCGCTACCATGACTAATGAAGGCAAACTAAGATAACTGGAGCATTCAAATGAAAGATCTTCTCGGATCTCAAGATGCGTGAGAGGTGATCGAAGAAGGTTTCGAAGAACTAAAAAATACCACGGGATATACGGTGGCTCAAAGTAAGGCATTGAAAGAGGCACGATCGAAGGATAAGGTGACACTATACATGCTAATCTGAGCCATCGACGGGTCGGGATTTGATAATATTGGTGGTGCAACTACTTCAAAAGAAGTGTGGGACACTTTAGAAAGAGTGTTCAAAGGAGCCGACCGAGTCAAGCAAGTGCGTCTCCAAACTCTTCGTGGTGAGTTGGAGAGCATGAAGATGGAGTAAGAAATTGTATCTGACTACATCACGCGTGTACAAACTGTGGTGAACCAACTCAATCTTAATGGTGAAACATTAACCGATACTCGAGTTGTAGAGAAGATTTTAAGATCATTAACCGACAATATTGAGAATGTTGTGTGCTCGATAGAAGAGTCAAAGGACCTTGCGACGCTCACAGTCGATGAGCTTGCCGGTTCTCTTGAGGCACACGAGCAATGAAAGAAGAAGAAGAACGAGTCGCTTGAGGAAGCGTTGCAAGCCAAGGTGTCTATCAAAGACGAAAATGTACTCTATGCTCAAAACTTTCATGGTAGAAGGCACGGCCGTGGAGGTAACAAGAATAATCGTGGTGGTGGAGGCCGCGTTCGAGGTGGATACCATGAGGAGAAAGGGCAGTCAAGCCAACAAAATTGGCGAGGTAGAGGACGTGGTCGTGGAATAGGTGGCCGGTCAAATCACACAAAAGACGAGTGCTATAATTGCGGCAAGCATGGACACTATGCAAAAGAATGCAAATCAAATGTCACTACTACAAAACTGGCTTTTCACGTCGGTTATTCTCACCATTTCAATTCAGTTTTGCAACCGACGTCTTAGCCACCGACGTGGAAAGTCACGTCATTTTCTGAAAACCAACGTGGACTGTCACGTCGGTCTTCAGAAAACGGACGTGGAATGTCCCTTGTTTACGTCAGTTTCTTAAAAACTGACGTGACAGTATCACGACGGTTTTCCAGAAACCGACGTGACTTTCCACGTCGGTGGTTTAGACGTCGATTTCAAAACCGACGTTGATTAGGCAAAAAACCGACGTGAAACTTCTTTATATCGGTTTAAATATGTCAAAACCGATGTTGTTTAACATCAATTTTTTTGGTTTTTGTCGTTCCTGTTTCTTTAAAAATAAATTCTAAATGCTGAAAATAAATTACATGAATCTCAATTTCACATCGAACAACCATTATAGTCAATATGTTCTAAAAGTCGAATACATTAAACAACCAACATTATCAATATGTTCTAAAATTCGAATGCAACACGACACAATCTAGAGTCTAATCCATAGTCCGAATTTCCCATACCAAATCAAAGTGAACTCATAAATGCACATATTCTAGAACCATGAGTATATAATTAAAACCTTACACAAGATTCATTTATTTTGAATTTCAAGAAAATATCTCGGTCATTGAGCTTGAACCTCTTCGATACTCTCTTGAGGAAATGAGTCGCTATCACCAAATATCTGCAATTAATTACATAATATTTTTAACATATCAAAAAATAATTAAACCAAGTCTATTTGCTAATAAGTAGAAAGAAAGGAAAATCATCATCTCGATTTTAACCCAACAAAGCATATAGTCGTGACCGAACGTTCGCACACGGCTAGGTCCGTTGTATTCAACTTGCATACATATAGTACCCCATTTTCTTATATTGTAAATCAAAATCTAGTCCAACCTAAATAACTTTAATAATACACAAGTTAACCTTAAAATAATTGATTTTTTTTAATATCAGGTTGATATAATTTTAAAGTTGAAAGTTCACATACACATGACACAATACATACTAACAACATTATCCATGTAAATGGAGAAGTTCAGATTTTTTTAAATATACAAGTTATTTCAAGAATAACTCCAATGAGTGCAAAAAAAAAAAGGTCGGGTTCAATTTGATACCGGGCCTCAACCCAACCTACAAACAAGACGAAACCCTAATCGCAGACCTTAACATAGCTGAAGTATCAATCAATTAAAGGGATAAACAAAAAGTTTGATTCTAGACAACCTAAACAAAAAATGGGTTCAATTTGATCCTGAAATCGCTATGTACTTAGCTTGATATAAATGAACAGAATCAAAGCATTGCTTGACATAAATGTATACCTGAAGGCCAGCTTCTTTCACTTTCAATTCAGCGTATTGCAGTTGTTGTTCGGACAGAGTGATGCCGGTGTACTTGCATCCAGTCCGTTTCACAACTTCAACTGCTAGACTTCCCAGCCGCATCCGATTTCTAGGACGTGATGCTCCTTCCTAACTCTTTCCTGTAGTTGAATAAATTTAACTTCAAAAAAAAAAAAATAATAATAAATCATAATCATGTGCCACACCAATTAAGAAAACAAAACAAAAACAAACCAGCACCTTCTCAATCAACATATTAATTTTCCTCAACTGTGCAGTCTTCATCAGGAGTCTTCAAAGAGTGTGAAATAAGCTCAGAATGATTACAAAAATTACAGAATTGCCCCTAAGATTTAGTCCGATTACAAAAATTACTAATACACACGTCTAACGTCTGTATTTGTTTTACAAATTACCTCTCAATAGGTGCAATTTGTAAGATATTTTATCATACCAATTTTTTTTAATGAAGCTAAACTCAAGGGTTATATTTGTAACTACCCAGCAAARAAGAATCCTAACCTTAAATACTGCACATGAGTAGGCCATATGTCATCTAAAAACAGAGAAAATAGCTCATTGCTCTGAACAAACACATAAACAAGTTTCAGTTTGTGCATCCATAATTCGGAGTGAATTAATAAGCTACCACACTTACAAGGTCATAGTGCCGCGAGATATTTTGGCGCGCTTGAGTTAGCGTATTCTGCCTCGACACATGCCTATAGAAATATTTGGTTGATGATAATACAGATGTGAATAGCAAAGGTGTCCACCATCCCCTAAATTACACAGAAAATATATTCTCAAATACTATTTTAGAATAAAAATCAGTGACATTAATATTTAAAATCCAAGAAGTCTACCTTTTCTTGTTTGAGGTAATAGTGTTCAGCTCTGTATTGGCTATAAATAACTGCAGGTTTTTATTTTAATTTTTTTGGAAGAACAACACCAATTATTACATGATCGTGACCATAAAAATATTCTTTAATTGCATTATTAGTATCAATTTTAATTTGCTTACCATGAAAAGGTTGACAAGACCTTTTTTCTCATCTACGAACGTAAAGTCACCGTTAATGTAGGCATCAGCAAAGCCTAAATCACTTTCTTTGGCGATCTAACAAATGTATGCCGATGGAGGATGAATAAACGACTCAACCCATTTCGTAGCAAAAGTATATATTATCTCCTTTATTTACTGAATTATTCTTTTCTTAAATTGTACTGAGGAAAATAAGAAAAATATGTATATATACCTTCCAATAAAATTGGGGAGTACATATTCTCAGTGAGACTTTTAAAGAGTTTGTTTTACGACTGCCTTCAAAGGTGAAAATCGTGCCTCCTTCCAATAAGCTGTTTCATGACAGGTTTTATTAGTTGCGGTCCAAAAAAAAAATCTATGAATAAAGCAAAAATAAATAAAAAATGGATGTGCATGCAAGACTTCAAAATCATTCGTTTAGAATCTTAAATAAGACATCCGGTGGTAATAAATTGTTTTAGAAACCGAGTCACAAGAAAGCGGGCCCCAGCGTCGGACCATGATGGTAACATGTAATTCGGGTTCTTATGAACCTGCCTGTGAGGATCAAAATCAAATATAGTTATTACCCAAAAACCAGGGGTAACTTCAAAAACATACGGCAGAGGGCATTTGCGATTTCGTAAGATAACCGAGTCCTTTTTGTAATTATTTATTTTAGCCACTTGACCAAAAAAATGATCTTTAAAATAATGGCTAATATATTTCTTGATCCGATAAATGTATCAGCTAAGAGAACTGAAAGTAATGACAGAATGAACAATGCAACTCAGAAATGGCTATAACCTCTTTTTTTTTTTCCCAAAACTATGGCTAGAAAACTTTTAGTTATGGCAAATGGACAAAAAATAAATTAAATATAAACGCCACTCCAAACAAATGCAGAAAGAAAAAGAAAAAAACACTATCCTGAATGAACAAATATTTGCTAAGATATGCAGCCATCAAGATGAACAAAGTCCAATTGCCTTCGCTTTCGTCCAAAGACTTCATGCACCAAAAGACGACACCAACGTTGGCTAACATGATTGCTGAGTCTATGCTGTTAAAAATCAACCTTCGCCACATTTTTCTGTCTATGCAGTTATTTACAAATAAGAATTATCTTTCACAATAGTTTGAAGGTTAATTACAAAACTTACCTCTAAAGTTTAGCTAAGAAAAAAAAAAAGAAAGTAATCTTCCAGAATTACTAATACATAAACGTTACATTTGTTTTTTCTCTGTTACATAAAAGTCTCCGATCAGGCTAAAAAACACAGGGTTGTTTTTGTAATTATCTCAATTAGGAAATAATAAAAGGCCTTTGCAGAAGGATAATACCTTCTATTATGAGTAATCTCAGTCTCAGCTTCATGCTGTGTTTTCTCACAATCCATGCTGCTAACAGAAGCGAGTTCAAAAGCTATATCCTTCATTTAAAAAATAAAGATCAGACTATCAATAAAATAAATAAAATTATCATAAATCACAAAAACAGAGCAGGGAAATTAAAGCCATACACCAAGATTTGGGGATTGAACGAATTTTGGCACCGCAATCAAAGTAGTACAAACATACGTATCGAAACTGGCATCAACGGCCGTCGGTATACAAGCATCGGAAATTGACCCGGGCTCCCACGAATCCACCCGCAGCCACGGCTCAAACTTAGCATCATCCCCAGATGGAAACTTATCGTTACAAGTCCTATAGCTATTACCAATCAAGCCACACTTGTAACAAAACAGGCCTAATTTCTCGTACTTGAAATCGATCCAAATGTCCTTCAGCCCGGCCCGTTTAAGCCAAAACCCGGTCTTAATCGGCTTTCTAACATCTAAAACCACTTAACCTCATAGACTTGCTGTAAGAAAATTTCCCGCAACGGACGATCTCCCAATCCGTGCACACAAACTCACCTAAAAGCTGCCCGATCTTGGGCGTGTTACGGGTCGTCAGGTAGTCCAATGGAAGCCCATGGGCCTGAGCCCAAAACGGCGAATAGGAAAATTTCAGAGATAAAAAGAAAGAACCGTGACCATCAAAAATATAACCAGAGATCAAGCAGCTATGCAATTCTGCATGCTATCCTCTTTTGTTCTGTCATCAAAGATCAACATGCATAAATATACTCACAAAATATTTCATAAAACAAAAATAGGTACTGAAACCTTAATTCTCAGTCTTGCTATTTGTCAGATCGAGCTCATAAAAATCAAGACTAATTCATTTGAAAGAGAATACAAAGTAACCTTTAACTACTTAAAGGTCAATTTTGACATCTCTCATAATCTTTCTTTATTCTTTTCGAGTACGGGGATTAGAAAATAGGGCCACAAGTAAATAGATTAACAACAGAGCTTCAATAGAAATAGTCAAAAGAGTGATTTAACATCTAATAGTCACTCGACTTTCATACAATTCTGATATACACGTAAAAAAATGACAATCTAGAAAAATGATTCCTAAGGGCACAATGCAAGTTAAAGTAAGGATACACCACCTAAAATGGGACTAAGGATGGGTAACGTAATTATATTAAAACACCCGATTCAGAGAATTTTGATTATTAAAGTGCCACCAACATTGCATCCCACGTGTCGCACAAGAATTTGCCTTAACTTAATTTGTCACAATATTCGTATACTTGTTCTTACCTTAAAAGTTTAACTCGGTTCTACGATAGCAATATAACAGTTACCTACCATCTTACCACAAATTTTCCAATGCGACACGTGTTTATATAACAGTGGACGATACAAAAACCATTAGCACAAATCATACCAATTATTCATGCTATGTTACTATAAGCACCAATTTCCCTTTAAAGTTAATCAACGAACATTATATTCCACTTAAGTTAATCAACGAACATATACATGTATTGATCAAACTTAAGTTAATGTAAATTAATGGAACATTATATTTTAGTTATAATGTTTCTAGCCCACTTGACGACCTCTCAACCACAGCTGCATCATTCAAGCGTATGCATAAATAAGTCTTTTTTTTTCTTACTTATTATTCATACCAATTTGAAGTATTTAGAACAATATTACAATAATCAACGAACAATGGCAATGTAGAAAACTTATGAGAATTATCTAAAGTTAAGAATTACAAATTATAAATTAACAAAATGAAAATAGGAATTCACAAAACATAAAAAATAAATCAATTGAAATTAAGTCAAGCTATAAAAAACAAGACAGGAAACACACACACACACATAGACACTGAAAAAATATGATTAGACAGCACAAAAAGATAGAGCATTACCATCGTCATCTTCAGGATCCACGACTGACAATGTCGCAAGCACATACTTATCATCATCCCCTAAAGAGAATTCAGCGAATAAAACTAGCTCTTCATTGCAATCATCACCTTCTTTACCTTCAGGTTTGGGCCGCCTAGCCACAAAGTTCATATGCTTCCAAATTGTTTCCTTTTCATTGAAGTCCATACAAAGACCAGTGCATGAAAAAACATGGCACTGTGAGCCCTCACAAACTCCAACTTTGTTCCCTAATTTCAAATAATAATAATAAATTATGAATGGCTAATGACTAGAAAAAAGAAAAAAAAATTATGAAAGACTAATGACAAGAAATTGACAAGGAGAGAACAAAAACATGTTTCGTATTGTAGTCCGTTAAAGCGAATTCTGCCAAGTCAGACGTTTTTTACTTCTGTCATCTGGTCAATCTCCCATGATAAACTGTATACTTGCTTACCCTGCATGCAATAATAGATTCAGAGTGGGTGTTTGGCCAAACTTACAAAATTTTATAAGATGTTTCGAGAGGTGACAAGTTGTTAGATCTTATTTTAAAAACAAGTTTTTCAAGTGAATGGATAAAAAGAGATATTTCAACTTATCAGCTGTCTGTACATCTTATAATGTACTAAAAATAAGGTGGTTGGCGGTACTTATTTTTAGGAGCTTAAAAGCTCTTAAGAACCTTATTTTTTAATCCTATAAGCTCTTTTATAAAAAATATAACCCAACAGTAGTATCATTAAACCAAAGAAAAATAGAATCTAGAGAGCACATGATCGGGATAACAACATATATTTTAAGGGCATTTATACCTTCATTTGTGAAGAAAAATATTACAGACCTATTTTGGATACTGCTCGTGTGCTTCACAGGACAAACATCATCAAAACCAGAGTGAAATTGATGAAATGGTATACGAATCTGACATGGCCATGGACAATGACCATGCACTGCAGCAAACAAATAATTATGCAGTAATTAATCAGTAAGGATGCATAATTAATCAGTAAGGACGCAGTAATTATGCAGTAATTATGCCACCGACACATCACTTAATAGTTGTGGTGCCTCTTTCTTTAAGTGTGTGTAATAAACAATGGACACATAAATATACATACATACATACATACATACATATATATAAAGACTAAGCAGTACATATAAAGGTAGATGGCAAGACAGAGAGCATTACAATTATATATAGGAGGCAGGAGTAACAATCTAGTGAGGACAGGCCTATAAAAGTCCATGTATTGTTCAGTGAACAAAAGAAGCGGTTTATCACTGGTATCAGCATGTTGGCGCTTAGCCTCCAAGTTGATATGAATCCACTTGCTGCGCTCTTCCTCAAATTCTACAGTATAACCACGGTAGAAAAGCAGCAGTATAACCACAATAATTCCTCAATTTGAGGAATTATTTATTAATTCCTTTTGTAATATCAATTAGGCTCTATCTTACGTGATCATATTTATGAAAAGCAGCAGTAGAGCTAACTCAGATTCCATCTATTTTAGAGCACATACAAATGAATCAATAACAAGTAAAGCTTGCTTCTGTTATTTTTTTTTAGTTCTCATTAATTTTTATTTGTCCAAGTCCAGACCATGTAGACATTACTGACATTAAATTGTAGATTAAATCGAAAATTAGTTATTGTAGCTCCACATTCTCAGATCCATTTACTATTAGAGTTCAACACCTAATATAATTGTTCGATTACAATAAGATACAATAAAATCAAGAACTCACAGCTTTGTGAACAATCAAATCGGCTTCAAGAGCATCACTCCCTTTTGAGTACCATCCGACATCCCAGCTTTAACATTCATCTTGTATCAATATGAATATTTTCTTTTTGAGTCTTTTTGTCGAGCAACTTTCGAGCAGCAGCCTGTTTTTCATTTTTCTTCCTTTCAGACATTTTTCAGCCTGTATATATACAAGAATTAATTTCTTGCCCCAAAACAATGTATCGTCCAATCAACTTTTCACTTCTCAAAATTCCTTCAAGTTTCTATCATACCATTACAATACAACTGCAATAAACTGAAGAGCTAGGCCAAAATATCAATCAAATTAAGACATTAATTGAAAATCCCTCAATTCATTAATCAGTGGGACAATGTCAAGTAATAATGAAATAATCCAACACCTAATCATCAGATACAAGCATTTCAACAAGAAACTCAGGCTATAACAACGAAAACAACAAAAATTAAAGACTCACCAGTCACAAAATGGTGGAGAAGAAGCGGGACCCTCCGATTTCGCCTATATCAGTTGTTGGTTACATTTGCCCTTATTAGGGTTTTACAGTTATAAGGATATATCAAGTCGAGAGTTGAGAGGCTGATGTTGGATGTTATGGTGGTGGACGACGGAGAGATTGACGGGGATGAGAACGGGGACGGAGAGGCGAGGGTTGAACAAGCGACTACGGGGACAGAGAAAGCGACTACGGGGAGAGAGAAAATGAAGAAGGGTTCTATTCTGTCTAAAACATAAGTTAAAATAACTTAAGTGCGTGTCTAAAAGTGTCGGGTGTTTGGCCGATTTTATTATTTATTATATTTATTATATTTACATTTTTTTAATATAATATATTACGTCGGTTATTTATAAAACCGACGTAAATGTATCACATATCACGTCGGTTTCGTAGATAACCGACGTGAAAAACATTTCACGTCGGTTTTCTAAAAACCGACGTTAATAAGCCGACCTGAAAAGAGTGCTATAATTGTGGTAAGTTTGGTCACTATGAAAATGATTGCTATTCCGTGAAGAAGGTTGAAGAAAATGTTAATTTAGTCACGGAAGAGGAGACAAGAGAAGATTGAGTTCTTATGATGGCATACAAAAATAGCATTTCCGACAGCGATACGGTGTCGTATCTCGATACTGACGCTAGCAACCACATGTGTGGACACAAGCACCTATTCAATGAGATGCGAGAGGTTGAAGATGGACACGTGTAGTTTGGAGATGCATCAAAGATCCAAGTATAAGGCCAAGGTATGGTTCACTATTTGCAAAAGATGGTACGGAAGGATCAATCGAGGATGTTTATTATGTACCTTGTCTTAAGAGCAATATTCTGAGTATGGGGAAACTTATGGAGAATGGATACTCGGTATTCATGAAAAATCGGGTACTACAATTAAAAGACAATAAAGGGCCCTTGGTAGCACGAGTCGAAATGGCCAAAAATCGCATGTACAAACTGAATTTGAGCAACGTGCAAGAAAAATGTTTGCAAGTCAATGTAGAAGACAAGGCGTCGTTATGGCATCACAGCTTTGGTCACCTTCATCATGGTGGTCTAAAAACGTTAGCAAAAAAGAACATGGTGCACGGGCTACCGGATATGGATTATGAGGGCAAATTTTGTGAAGAATGTGTGTTTGGCAAGCAAGTGAGAACCTCGTTTCAAAAGAAGGCAAAATATCAAGCTAAACGCACTCTCGAGTTGATTCATACCGACATATGTGGACCAATCACTTTTGAATATTTCAGCGGTAAATGGTACTTCAGTTCCTTTATCGATGATTTCTCATGAAAAACTTGGGTTTTGATACGACACTAAATATTCATGTAAGCTATATGCCGGTATTTATGGTAAGCGACCTCATTTCTTGGAAGGAGCATTCTTTATAAGAGTTGGGCGAGCTATTTTATGATTTAGCGACCAAGAATATGGGAGTGATAAGCTCTCATATAGGGTGGCGACCTCTTATGGTTTAACCAGCTCGGTGCTGGGTATTTGGCTTTATAAATGTTGGGCCTGAATGGGCTAACATGGATGGTATTGTGGGGTCCCAGCGGACTATATTTAAAGAATCACAGGCCCAGGCCTATTCTGGTAATCTAAGTGATAGATCTATTTCATTCTTTGTATTCCACAGTCTCCACTGCCATGCCTTTTGTTCGTGATATAGTCGTGGAGTTTTATGTCAATCTGTTTCCCTCCATTGTTGATCTAAATTCTTTGAATTTTGGCAAAGTATTTGTGCGTGGCAAAGTATTTAGTTTTACCCCTGATTTGATTGATGAGCTATTTGGGACTGAACCGTATCGGGGTGATTCTACTATGGATGATATGAATGAGGTTATTTCATTCTTGTCTGGCGTTATGGTGCATGCGTGGTTTAAACTGTTGTCGAGCACTCGGCTTTCTTCTCTTTACTCTATCTTGCACAAGGTGGCCATTTGCAACTGGGTTCCCACCAAGAATACTACATGTGTTACGCGGCCTCAGGCCCAATTTTTGTACAGGCTTGGGAGGGGAATCGAGTTCTGTTTTGGGCAGCACGTGTTTGACATTATCGCGAAGTTCTCCACCACCAAGTCTTCGGCCTCGTTGTGTTTTCCCTCTTTGATCTTTAGTGTGCTTGAAAATCAGGGTTTGACGCTTCATCCTGATGACATGCTTACTGGTGAGGCTGAATGGTTTGCTTTGAGGGGCCAACATATTACTGGTGCGCAGGTTATTGATCTCCCTTAGCAGGCGCCTTTCCAGTCCAATGTTACTAGTGGTGTTGGGTCCAGCGTTCCCAACATTGGTCCCAACATGGTCCCCATTTATGCGCAGGTTCTTCGTGTGCATGTTGCCTGGATTGACTCGCAATTGTTCCAGCTTTAGGCGCTTCGTAGTTCTATCATGGAGGCCCTTTTTCCTTCAGGCCAAAAAACATGAAGGAAAGAAACATGCAACTTAAGATCTTGGATTTCGGTCCTGGATCAAGTAAATCGAAAAAGATGAACAAGACGGTGGAAATCAATAAAGGAGAGCAAGCAAAAGATGAACTAACACCTCCCCAAAGAGAATTGACGATCCAGAGTTATGATGGCACACCACCACCCTCGCTAGAAAAACAGAAATAGAAGTAACCTGAAGGAGATCAACAAGTGAAGTCTCCAGAAGTTATCGCACAAAAACATTTCTATGTAGGGACAAAGGAGTGGAAGGATTTACCCAAAGATAAGCCTTGTCAAATCAATAAGGGATTCTTGGAAGGCCTCATGAATTTTATACCTCTGGAAAGATAGGAAGATCTGAGTAAGTACCTAGCGGGCGAGCTGGGTGCGGTAAAGGAGAAAGCTCATAAGTTGGATGGTGGGCGTGAGGAAAAATCGATAACGGAGAAGTCCAAATGAAGTGGGGGATCTTTATCACGAAGGCTATCCCACGAGAGGAGGGGGAGATGGAGAAAGAGAAGATATAAAAAACCCTCTAGCTCTACCTCATCTTCAGTGTCTCATACCCAGAGATCTAAGTATAAGAAAGGGAAGATATTGCAATTGGGGCAAAAATTTTATAAACATCGAGGTTGACTACATAGAAAGCACACTAGCTAGAGTGAAATAGAGGACTCAAGCACGGATGGTGAGTCCAAGCAGAGATCTCAAAAAAGTCGAGGTCAGTATCATGAAGGGAAGGGAGAAAATGAGGTCGGGCCAGGAAACAAGGCGTTAAGAGATAAGCAAGAGGCCCTCTCCAGAAGCAAATGGCGGGAGGAAGGCTTGATGAGGAGAAGGGACATCCTTTTTCGGATCCAATCGAGCATATATAACTCTTTAAAAATGAGATGATCCTACATGAGTATACGGATGCTGTGGCATGCCGGGCTTTTGTATCTACCTTAAGGGGAATCGCGCAAAGCTGGTTTCATCAATTGGCGAAGGGACAAATTACTAGCTTTCGGGTGTTGCGAGAGGCCTTTTTGAAACTATTTTTTAGCTTGAAGCAGACTACAAAACTGCACAGTCACTTTTTTCAATGGTGCAGCGACCATATAAGAGTTTGAAGCAGTACGTCAATAGATTCACTAATGCCACGCTAGAGGTACCCACTGCTACATATGAAATGAAGGCGGGGTCATTACATCAAGTATTAAGGAGGGAAGATTTACGCAAATATCTGGTTAAAAAGGTGACACGGACATAAGATGAGATTTTGGAGAGGTGTAACGAATATATACATGTAGAAGAAGCTGAGGAGAAGCATAGTCTGTGATTTAGTGTGGAGGTCGTGGAAACTGGAGGCGGTATGTCGAAGAGATCAGAAATAAGAAGGTAACCCAGAAGGGTAGTACCCAGGCTCCTAACTCCATGTTCTAGAATGAGAATAAAACCTAAATTGGATATGAAAGATTGGAGAGACGGGGATTTCACACCATTAATATATCCCCGTGCTAAGGTGTTCACCATCATGGAGCGGCTGATACCCAATGACATACAGTGGCCAAAAAATCCCACGCCGCTCCCTACTAATCCCAAATCGGATTTCTTTTGCATGTTTCATAATAATTATGGTCATTCCACGGAGAGGTGCATGCATCTTAAGGAGGAAATTGAAAGGCTTATAAAAGCCGGACATTTGAAGGAGGTCATATACAAAGACAGAGAGCTGGGGGAACCGAGACAGACATTGCCTCCACCACCGCCAAGAGATCCACCTCAAAACCAGGCCGAGAGGCAGCCACAACAGGGAAACAAGAGACAGGATGGGCCAAGAAGGAATAAAGGGAGAATAAGCATGATCTCAGGAGGGCCAACGGATGGTGATACTAATAGTGCACAAAAGAAACACATCAAATTAGCTCGGCCTTGAACATGGGAGGTCGCTAGTATAAGTAGGTGATCACAGAGGTCAGGACCGATCATCTCTTTTGGTCCTGATGAACGACGCGGGCTGCAGGAGGATCATAACGATGCGCTGGTAATTGAAACCGAGGTAGCAGGATATGAGGTCGGGAAAGTTTTTGTGGATAACAGGAGTTCCGTTAATATAATATACACGGATTGCCTGGAGCAAATGAAACTAGAGACAAGGGTGCGACTTGTGAATACGACGATATATGCGTTTAATGTAGCACAAGTGATCACGGAGGGAGAGGTAACACTTGCAGTGGTGTTAGGAGGAGGCGGATTACAGGCAAAGAAGGATCTGAAATTTTAATTGTTTATAGGAGATCGGCGTATAATGCAATATTAGGACGACCTGCTCTTAATGCATTCCAGGCGGTAACATCTACGTATCACATGAGTATAAAGTACCCGGTGGGAGATAAAGTGGGGGAGGTTGTGACTGAGCAGCAAGTCGCTAGGTAGTATTATCAGATGACAGTTAGAAAAGGCCTAAGTGAGAACAAATGAGAAAGGGGTGAAGAAGTGCGGGAGGGTATACTTAGTGCAAAGAAGATGAATTAACAAGAAAACTCTGGTCGGCCATATGAAGTGTTGATGGAGATTTCGCTGGAGGAAGGTCGCCCAGAGTACACTACGAAAAGCGGAACTGTAATGATGGAAACATTGAAAGAAGAGCTGATAAAACTATTGAGGGAATTTCAGGATGTTTTTGCCTTTGGGGGTGGAGAATTGACAGGGGTATCCCCGGAGGTTGCACAACATCATCTGAATGCAGATCCAAAGGCGAGGTCGGTGAAACAAAAGAGAAGACATTTTGGTCCTGAACTGGACAAAATAATCGAGGAATAGGTGCAGAAACTAATGAAAGCAAGCCACATTTAAGAAATTCAATTTCCAGAATACTTATCTAATTTTGTGATGGTACCTAAACTAGGACACAAGTGGAGGATGTGTGTAGATTTTCCCCACCTAAATAAAGCATGCCCAAAGGATCAATTGGTGGATTCGACCTCGGGGTGCGAGCTATTAAGCATGATGGACAATTCATAAGGGTATCATCAAATACCATTGGCAAAGGAGGATCAACCTAAGGTGAGTTTTGTCACCTCCACGGGAACGTACTATTTTGTGTCTATGTCTTTTGGTTTGAAAAATGCTTGGGCGACCTATCAAAGACTGGTGGATAGAATGTTCAAGGTCCTGTTGGGGTCCACTATGGAGGTGTACGTCGATGATATGTTGGTAAGAGCAGGAAAGCACAATCCCATGTGGAGGACTTAAGAAAGACTTTTGTTATACTTAGGCATTATGGAATGAAGCTCAATCCAAAGAAGGGAGCATTCGGCATGCAATCTGGAAAATCCTTGGGATATATGGTGACGGAGAGAGGCATCGAGGTTAACCCTGAGAAAGTGTGGGCTGTTTTAGAGATGCTGCATCCTCGAACGGTCCGTGAAGTACAAGTGCTCACAGGTCGGATTACAGGTATTAACCGTTTTATTTCCAAGTCGGCAGAGAAGCGTGTCCCCTTTTTCAGGGCACTCAAGAAAGTGTCCAAGTTCGAATGGACTAAGGAGGCAGCGAAAACGTTTGATAAACTAAAAGAATACTTAGCGGAGATACCACTGTTAACTAAGCCGATGCTGGGGGAAGACCTGATCTTATATATATCGGTCGAGGACGTCGCAGTAAGTTCGGTGCTCATAAGGGAGGATGTAGGTACTCAAAAACCAATTTATTATATTTGCAGAATGCTGCGGGGTGCTGAGTTAAATTATTTCGAGCTGGAGAAAGAAGGTTTTGTGCTAATTTGTTCAGCGAGGAAATTGCGACCATATCTTTTGAGCCACAAGGGAAGGTACATACTAACTAGGCCCTCAAGTAGGTTTAGAGTAATCCAAAATGTATCAGGAAGGCTAGTGAAGTGAGCGGTGGAATTGAGTGAATACGACGTGGTATACAAACCTCGGGCGGCCATCAAAGCACAAGTGTTGGCGGATTTAATGCAAGAGATGGTGTGCCCATCTGAACTAGGTGACGAGACAAAGGCATGGTTATTGCATACTGATGGATCGACTGTGGTATCGGGAGCTTGATTGGGGATTGTGTTAACTAGCCCGAAGGTGAAAATTTGGAATTTACAATCGAACTAGGATACAAGGCATCTAATAATGAGGCAGAGTATGAGGCGGTATTTCAAGGTGTGAAAATGGCAGGCGACCTGGGAGCAAGGAAAGTATGGGCATATACAGACTCCCAACTGGTAGCTCGTCAGTTCAACGAGTCTTTTGAGGCAAAGGAAGAACATATGGCTTTATATTTGAAGAATTTATGAGAAGATGTAGTGTGATTTGAAGAATTTAAGCTGGAGCATTTACTACGAGCTAACAACACTCGAGCTGATCAGCTTGCTCGGATTGCGGGAGCGCTGGGGACTTGTGATACCAGAAAAGTTACATTGATGGAGTTAAGTCATAGTAGTGTGGATAAAGGAAAAGAAGTGATGGAAATAGAGATAAAAGATGATTGGCGCACACCAATCTGGGAGGTTCTTGTTAAGTCAAAGGAAGGAGAGATACAATTATCAACAAAGGAGGCTCGAACAGTAGCTCGATTCTGTGTTATAAATGAAGAATTGTATAAAAGGTCGCATTTTGACCAGTTTTTTAAAGTGTTTGGCCAAGGAGGAAGAATTGGAGGTGTTAAGAGAGATACACGAGGGGTACTGTGGTGATCACGCGAAAAGCAGGGCGCTAGTTAGGATAACGTTGCGGGCTAGTTTCTTTTGGCCAGGAATGAAAGGTATGTCCGACGACCTAGTTAGGACTTATAAAAAGTGTCAGATGCATGCATCGGTCATTCATGTACTGGCTGAAGATATGATGGTTATGAGCGCGTTTTGTCCCTTTGCATAGTGGGGAATTGTTATTGTGGGGCCTTTCCCAAAAACACCAGGCAATAAACAAAATCTGGTGGTTGCGGTCGATTATTTTAAGAAACGGGTGGAAGCAGAGGCGTTCACGAGCATAATCGAGCAGGACATAATGGATTTCATCTTTAATAACATTTTTTGCAGTTTTGGTGTCCCACGGGTGCTAGTTTCAGATAATGGAACGCAATTTAACGAGCATAAAATCCAGGATTAGTGCAAGGAAATGGGGATGAAGCAACATTTTGATTCTGTGGCGCATCCCCAGGCGAATGAACAGGTCGAGGTCACTAATCATATTATTGTGCAAGGAATTAAGCTGCGATTGAAAAAGCAGGAGGTCTTTGGGAGGGAGAGCTCGCATCGGTCCTATGGGCTTACCGGACGACTCCTTGAACCTCTACAGGGGAGTCGTTGTTTAGATTAGTTTATGGAATGGAAGTTGTCATCCCAACGGATATAGTAGGGGGCTCACAACGTTTATCAGCATTCAATGTGGAAGAGAATGAAAGGTTGGCGAGAGGAGCAATTGAAATAATTTACGAAATACGAGACAAGGCTGCGGCCCGAGTGGAATGTTATAAACAAAAAATTCAAGAAGCTTTCAACAAGCGAGTGACACGTCGATATTTCCAAGCCGGGGACCTAGTATGGAACTGAGATGATGCAATACATAGTACCAGGAAACTAGATCCAAACTAGATAGGGCCGTTCAAAGTGATCAAGTTATTACGTGGGGGAGCATATATACTCGAAAATGCTCAAGGAAAAGCTCTACCTAGGAGCTGGAATATTTGTCATTTGAAGAAATATTACGCCTGAATGGCAGGTCTATGAGGTAGGCGTGTGTTATTCTTATTTATAAAATCAATGTTTTTACAGGTCGGCGGCTAATTTATATACCTTTCGGGGTGGATGATTGTTTTTATTACCCTTCAAGGTGGATGATTGTTTTTATTACCCTTCGGTGCAGATGGTTGTTTTTTACCCTTCGAGGCGGATGGTGGGTTTTATTACCCTCTGGGGCGGATTGTTAATTTTTGACCTTAAGTATGTTTGACTTACATATTTGGAGTCGCTTATGGGAATGATATGTTTGACTTACATATTTTTCTCAACTTTTATAATTTTGTATGTCTTGGAACATATTTGACTTATGTGTTTATTTATGTGAGTTAAGTGCAGCTTTTCTTGACTAATTTCATATAACTTATGATTTTCGGGTTTTTATGGTTTTTGATATGAGCATGTTTGATTTACATACTACAGGCGACCTATCTTGAACTTATAGTATTACACGAACAGGTTTTGATTGCAGGTTCTGGTTATCTTACTTGCGAACTATTCGGATATTAAGTCTTATAAGTTTGTTATTTTTTGGGTTTGTTTACAGGTTAAAAATTTAGATTTTCGGTATGGTTTGGATGATTTGTTGTAACAGGTTATCATATAATAAAAAAAAGTATTGTTCATACATAAACCATGCAGAGAATTTATAAGTTTGGAATTACAAGGTCAAGTATTTGGCTCTGGTAGCATATCTTCAAGAGGTGTGTCCAGCTCGGCAACCAATTTAGCCCGAAGAGCAGCCCTGGCTTGGCAGGATAACCACCACTTGGCATCTTTCGGCTGCCTTAGGTCACCCTTCCAGAAAGAAAAAGGTGGGAGGTCGTCTATGAGGGCCTTCACGTTTGTCTTGAAGGAGACGCCTGTAGTTGCGAGCTGGGTTTTGATCTTATCTGCCGCCTTTTGGACCCACTCCCTGCTGCCTCTGACCATCTTGCCAAAGTATAGGGACGAGTTCTTATAGGCTTGCAGTAGCTCCTCTCGATAAGCGTCCATAAACCTCTTGCCCACCTCGCTTGTCGAGAAGGTGCGGCAACCTTTGGCGATGCCTTGTCCAGGGGATATGTTATCGACCTCACGTATCTGCTTATCCTTCATATACACCACCTCTTCCAGCTTCTAGATTTGGCCCTTGAACTGGTTGGATGCTCGGGCTTCCTCGTCCTTTACGCTCTCCACTTGGCTCTTTAAAAGGTTTATTTCCTCTCTGCAAGCTGCCAGCTGTTGGCGAGATTTATCCAGGTCTCCTTGTGTCAGGTATAATTATTGAGTTTGTTGTTCCACCTGGATTATCATCTCATCACAAATCTTCTGGAGGTCTCTCTCGATGGACCGAGCTTGCAGTTGAAGGGATAGGTTGTCGAGCAGGGGCTTCATCTGTATTTGGTAGTGATGTGAGTCAATGGTTATATGTGTTACGAGAAGAGTGATTTTAAGTATAATTACCTAGGACATGGTGCGTTCTTAGAGAAGGGCTGAGATCTTCTCTGCATTGTCGTACTGAACTAAATCACTAGTGCAGAAACAGCTTTCCAGAACGCCTGTTTCTGCAAATCTAGAACGGTCTACTGAGGCGTTCTGTATGGAGCTGTTCTGGAAAGTCTGACAATCCAGAACGCCCTGCTGAGGCGTTCTAGAATATCTGATTTCTAGAACGTCTATCAAAGACGTTCTAGAAAAGAAATACAGCCGTTCTAGAAAGTCGTTTTTACTAGTTTCCTTGTTCTGGAAAATATACTTTCCAGAACGTCTTTACGTTCTAGAAAGTATACTTTCCAGAACGTCTTAAAAATAGACGTTCTAGAAATTATACTTTCCAGAACGTCTTAAAAACAGACATTCTAGAAAGTTTGTTTTCTAGAACGGTTTTTTGGTATCCGTTCTAGATTTTTACATATTTGGAATTTCATTCCAGATTCATTTTTCCTTTTCCAAGCCTGCTCATATATTATAATTTTTTACCTATTCAAATCACAAAACACATTTCATTTATATAATCTCAAGATCAAACAACACATGTCATTAATCACAATAATACACAATCACCATAATATGTCAATACAAATAATACAAGTATCCCAATACATGATCACCAAATCTTAAAATAGAAATCAATAAAAGATGATGAGTATACCATGTTTTAGTTCAATAGCTATAAAAAAATTAAAAGGCAATTGAAAGAGGCTCAGAAATTCAATTGGCTGAAGCCGACTAGGTCTTCCCAACATACTTTACAAGAGAAGGCGAATTATCACCAAAGATAGAGGACCTATGGTATGCTGCACTATCCCCAGCTGAAAAAAAGAGATTCCTGGTTGGTATAACAATAATCAAATCAAAGGGGAAAGAAAGGATTGTAGGAAATTGTAAGCTCCAAGCAGTAATATGAAACAATATAACAGTCCCTTAATGTGGGTTAACAAAATAATATCTCCAAATTGAGCGTCACTAAGATACATGAATATATATATATATATATATATATGTATGTATGTATTACAAAAGGCAATAATTTACTTGATCACTTTCATAACTAACAATTAACTCAAAACATAAAATCACATAGGCACCTTATAGTAAATGCCAAGCAAATAGGTAGAAACCCAATTATAAATGTAAATGCAATGTAAAGACATACCGTTATCGAAAATTGCATTTTAGTCAACAGTAGAGCATGAATTGCCTTTGGAATATTCATGACAGTGTTTGTAGAGGTAGATAATAGCCGAGTTCAAATCGTTGCCATACTCTTCTAAAGCTTTCTATAGAAGCTGAAAAATGTTTGTAAAATTAAAAATGGCCATTCGTCATTTAAACAAGTGAGTCAGAACTAAGATATCCTAAAAAAAGATGGAATAATGACACATTAAATTCTTAAGCTGAACTTACGCATCTATATTTCAAACAAAAAGGTTTCAATTGAAATATATGTTATCAAAATAGCTACTGAGCCTATCAACTAAAACCTATCGAACCGACGGTGAATAAGTAAATTGAGTTAGCAACGAGCACCAGAACTTCTTGTAAGATGGCAGCGATGATGACTCCGTCGATGTCGTCGCCACACCTATATCCTCGAAAAATGATCTCTTGCCACACAAAATTGCTGACATTATAATTATTGAATTAAATAAATTAAGTTAAAAAAACATAGGTCAAGATAATATAAGTTACCAGCTTTGGTCATAGTAACAACAACAATAAGTTCTCAAGCAATGATATAAGAAAATGGATTATCAGTATAAGTAATTGTGTCAGTATTTTCCTCTCAAAATAAATGAAAATAAATAAATAAAAATAAAAAAAGTGTCGACGCTGCATCAGAGGTAATCAACTGATACAAGCGTCAAGATAATATAAGTTACCCCAGATCATCAGTTCTGCCAAGAAGCTTTGGCCCTAGTCATCGCCCCAAACAATCCGAAGTCAATAAAAAAAATTCAAATTTGAAAAAATTACATTTAAAAAAGGAGCATCTGATACAAAAGGCACATAAAAAATGAATGGATAAGAATACAGGCAGGTAATAAAATGTCACTCACTACTCATTAGCTTGTTTATACACTGAGTCAGTAAAAAAATTCATGATTTTTCTCTATTTCATTTTTCCGCTTTAGTTGAAATGCAAACTGTAAAGTTTGTAACAAGCAAATAGCTTGTTCATGGTAACAACTTGGTAAGAATGGATTCAAACAGATACGTGCTCAGATAGAATAGGGAAGTGTGCAAAAGATCAGCTCATTGCAATCAACCATATCATACATGTATAGTACATAGCCACAAACGTATACCGCTTAAAGCCAATCAACCATTATCATCAACAATGGATTAAGCACCCCCAGTATTAACAACACAAATCAAAATCCAGATCCTATAAGAATCTATACAACTTCCAATTTCATAACAAAATTAAGATTTTAAACCCAATCACCTATAACAATCCCTAATATTATAAATTAACATCACGAGATCAAAGTAAGATACCACAAACCCAATCATGACAATTATCAACTAGAGACGAGAGGATGGGGAATTCCCGAACGAGGAGCACTTATTGACACCTTCGAGTGTAACAAGCACATATAGTATGAGCACAAACGACAATAAGAATGTGATTATCAGGATGGTGTGGAAGAGCATGCGATACGAATTGTGGCAAGGTGCGACCTTGATCTTCATCGAGTCTCCGCCCCCTCCATCGCCATTTCCAAAGGAACTGCTTGATGATGAAATTGTGATGCTTCTCATGTTAGGTGAGAAGTGAAGCCCAGTTTGCCGGAGAAGAGAGAGATCATGCTCCCTGGAAATTGACACCAGTTCCTCAGCACTAATACCGAAATCACCGATTCGAGTTGGAGCAGGGGTTGAAGGTGACTTTGCAGATCCTGGAACTAAAATACATAAATATAAATGGAAGAAGCGTAAACAAATAAATGTACACATTTCGATAAAATGCAATAGAAGAAACCAACTATACAAGTTTCATGAACAAAAAATTGGAAAATAGACTTATAAAAATTTATGAAGTTAAAATACAGGCAGGGCCAATGTTTAGAAATTAGATTCATAATTAAATTAATAATCAATTGGTATAGTTTCCTCAGAACCTTACTCAAACCCTCACTTAACTGTTAAAAACACCATAAAAGAAACCAGCCGCTTGGAAAAGGACAGCAGCCTGTTTAAGTATTATTGATCAGAAAGAAGCCAATTGATTGAGACCTAGTCCAATGAAGACTAAGAAAGATAAACATAAGTAACCGAGTGACTTGAGCATGAGTTTTAATCTTCTCAATCAGTTCCTTAATCTCCTCTTCTTTCTTCAAGTCCAAAGTATAACAAAATCGCCGAGAGGCATTCAGTACAAGGGCAGCTTGCTAAAAGACAATGATTAAGAATTTAAATTAGGGAAAAAAAAGGAATACCATCCAATATTATACAATTCACACTAAAGCACCATATGTCTGAAGCAAAATAATGAAGTTTATAAACAGTTCATTAAAATTGTTATGGAAAGTAGTAATTAGCCAATCAGCATTTGGATTCCACATTTACCAATCTGTTACAACCACCACACTTGGCCGGTTTTTTACTCACACGCTATGGTTTTCCTTTTTAAGACTAATGCCATGTTTGAAAAATAAAACTCTTGTCTATTCAAGCAGAACATCACAAACATTATTTAAACTTCATTAGTGTAAAATCCACCCCATGCGCTAGTTGTTTAGAGGCAGGGAGAGCCTTAAGACGTTCTACACACATGATTGGGTTTAAAATATGATATCTAGAAAGTATGATATCATACATAACAATCTAGAAAACTAACATCACGAGATCAAAGTATGATTCAACCAGAGATAAGTTTTATTAGATAAAAAAAACTAAATGTAACAATTCGAAACTTAGAAAGAGGACAAATAGGCTGAGTCCGAGTACACAGTGGCCTGACATTGCCATCCGCGATGTAAGTCTCGCAATGCAGCCCCGCATCACAGTTTCTGTTCAGGACTCAAGTTTGTCCTTGCTGTGATCATTTCACGAAAAAATGAAAAATTGCATCAGTAATGAGAAAAACACAGAGTTTTAGCGCAATTTTCTCCAATAATTTAGTAGCATAAGAAGAAGAAGCACTGCAAAAATTACCTTAAGAGTCGATGAATTACTGAAGAAAAAATTAGTGCCGGACAACATCAAAGTGTAGAAATTCATCATAAATACGCACCTATGCAAACAAAAATTAAAATTCCAAACACAATTATATCAGAGATAGCTACACTATAAATACGTACACAACATTTCTTAGTAGAGACGTCCCATTACTTGACGATGGAGTCGTCGCCACCGCAGAAGAGGTGGAGCTTGTCGTTGAAGTGGGGGTAATGGATGAGGTGGGCGGTGGCGGTGTGGCCCTTGAGGAGGTGGAGGTGGTCGCTGGTCCTGGAGTTGAAGACGTGGTCAGTGCCATTTAGATTTGACGCGGCGAGGAGTTTACCGTCGAGGCGGTGGGAGATGAAGGTGGAAGTGTCGTGGAAGTCGGAGATCATGTGCTTGTGATCGTGTGCTAGTGGTCACAGAATAAACCATACTCATATAACACCAAAATAACAGAAATAACCCACAATCTTGAAAAAAGAAATCCCCCGTAACATTTTTAGCTACACTCATATTATTTTGTTGCATTGTTGTACCATATTTGAGGGTAACAAACGACACATTCTCATCATAGTCTATTTTCAGTTTCTAAATCAAAACCACATAGAGAAGCAAATCCAACAGTTAATGAAATAAACCATAATCATTAACAACACAGCTACAACCTAGTAACTAAATAAAAAATAATTATTATTGAGTGAGAAAAAACTCAACCATAAACCGCAAATTTCTTTTTGTTTCATAGGCAAAAAAGAAAAATTAAGCATCTCATTTGGGTCCACCTCAGTCTCATCTCATTTGTTTCATATGCTCTTACCTAAAGTTGTTCACTCAACACTCTTGTTGTCTCCAAGGTGGGCCTTCTCAATAATATCCTGGGTATCAAACACTATGTATCACACCAAAGCATGTGTCAAATCTAACCCATACCAACTTCAAAATACTCTTTGTGCAGCCTTTTCTATGTGGTTGGAAAATAGTGGAAAAAATGTCATGTGCACTAACACTAGGGCTTCATTTACATTTCTTTTATTAACTTTTGAAGTATAAGGGAATTTGATGAGATCTTGGCAGTAATAATTAACTTCAATGGAAAAAGTTCAATAATATTGTCAATAGCTAGAGATAACTATTTCATACCAACTTTTAATTTAACTACCCATAATAAATACAGATCACCAAACCAACAAAAACAGACATTTTAGCAAGGGAAAAAAGCTAAAATCAGAAAATAGTTATAAAGATCTGAGTCTTTACATATAATTCTTCACAAAAACTGAATTATGGATGCAGGACAGTGTTTATTTAACAAAACTGTTTCAGTTTTGAAAATTGATAAGTGGCAACTAATTGGCCTAGAGCATGGATTATCACTTAGCTAATAGCAACATCAACAATTCCTTAATAAATAAATGGAATGAAAACTAAAGACAATTGCGCAACCAAATTAGAAAGCTCATAAAATATTAGTAAATTTGGTTTTTTTTTTTTTTTTTTTTTTTTTTTGCTAACACAGATGCATACCTTGAACTGTGTTCATTTACATATTCTCCATCATTAGGACCTAACAACATCTCCGTCATCCTTCCTTCCTCCGAGGCAGAGGCGTCGGCACCGGACCAGAGGAACATCTCGGCGCTCATGTCGGCTCATGGCTGCAAGGTGTTCGCCGAGACATTATTGGCGAATCCGGACACGACGGAGATGTTCGAGAGCAACGTGGATAGCGGGCTGATGATTTCCAGCCCTAGCAACACCGCAATGAAGGGTTTCATGCCCAAATTTAAAAACATAACTGCCTCTGGCAAGCAATCGATGCTGGAGTACCACGAGATTCCGATTTACGAGTCGATGTCCACCTTGAAGTCAAGAAATGGATAGAAGAACTCGCCGGCCACCGACGGTTCCAGAAAGTTCGATTCCATGGTGCAAAATGATGGTGTCGACATGACGATTATGATGAAAATTGTGACGGCAAAGAGGGGCTCTGAATAGAGGAAAAGTCATATAGTAGATTTCGTGGTGATGGGGATTGGGGATCAGGAGACGAGATATTGATAGAGGAGATGAAGTATGGCAAAATTAAAATTTTATTAACATATTTCTTAATTCAGAAAATAATACGCTACCAGAACTTCTTTTTTAAGACGTTCTAGATATTGAACATACCAGAACGACATTTTTAAAGATGTTCTCTATATTTAAAATACCAGAATGTCATTTTTAAAGACGTTCTAGATATTTAAAATACCAGAATGTCTTTTTTAAAGACGTTTTAGATATATAATATACCAGAATGTCTTTTTAACGACGTTCTAGATATCCAGTATACCAGAACATCTTTAAAAAAGACGTTCTAGTATGTGACAGTTTTATTACAAGAATTCCACCGCCTGACATTCAAGAACGCCGCCTCTTGAGGCATTTTAGAATGTCTGTTCTAGAATCCTATAGTGACTCCTTTTCCAAGTCTGGAGAGCTCGATGTGGCCGCACCGTGGGTTTTGAAAAGGTGTCGATGCTTTGGGGCCTGCGGCATTTGTTTGGGAGAGGTACGTGTGGTCCTCTTCCCTTTGGACATGAGGGTGGTAAGTGGTATGTGCTCTTCAGCGTCAGTGACCTCTTCGCGATGCCTGGCAGTCAGTGTGACCTCCACCCCTTTGTCTACATTGATAACAAGAGGTCGCAGGATGGATGTGGTTGTAGGACTCGGGTTGGTTGGCAGAATAGCCTTCTCCGAGCCTGAGGAAATACAGCTGCCGATAAAGTCATCTCCGAAACAGAGAATATGTTGGTAAATCAGATTGTATTGTCGATAATGTAAATTATGTGAAAGCTTATAGCTAAGGATACCTACCAAATTCGGATCTAGTTAAGGGATGTTCGAGAGGTCGAATATCGAGACCTACATATGCAAAAGGCTTCTCTCGCCTGGTGAGTTGCACCACGTCAAAAGGGCGCTTACTCCATTCAGCAAGCTGATCAGAGTATTTTTTGAAAAGTATGGGGAAGGTTTTGGCGGTAGGAGGGTTGTTTTGTTTGGGAGTATGGAATTGCAGCTCGGTGTTAAAGGGCCCGGTTTCGGTATTGTGAATGAGAATTAAGCGTTTTCGCCAATCGGGCACTTTTGATGAGGGATTCACCAAAAAGCGGTGTTTCCCAGGGCGGGCTGAAAAGTAAAATGAGTTTTTGTAGTATTTCACTAGAAAATAGATATGGAAAAATCCCTGGTCGGGCTGGATATTGTAGTATGTACATAGGAGCATATATCCATCCATAAACCTCATTGAATTTGGGGTCAGCTGGAGGAGAGGGATTTTAAATAAATTTGCAGTTTGAATAAAAATTGGGTGAGCAGGAAACCTAAAACCTGCTCTCAGCAGTTCATCAAAAAATACTATGTGGTCAACAGGGGGATTGTTTGGATCTAATTGAAGGATGTTTGGGGTGACTAAAGTGGCAATAACAGGAAGGTTAAGTTCCTACTTAAGTTCTTCAAGTTTTTATGGGCTCGGGAGTACCCAATAGTTATCCCCGACCACCTAGTGGTGTGGGGTAGAGGAAGTAGCTCAGCAGCAGCAGGAAGTAGATGGGAAGATGAAGGTATGCTGGGTTCTACCAAGGAATGCCCTCAGGAATAGTTTCGTTCTCAAGTGGGGTTGATGAGGGGTCCTCGGTTATATTTCCGATTAATGCTCTAGCCTCGATATAAGCCCCAGTTTGGGCCTCAAGCTCCAGCCAACTGACATTTCTTTCTAGATCGTCGTATAGGCCCGATGGCGGTGATGAGTTTTATTTTCATCTTCTTTTTAAAATAAAAGGATTTTTAATAGGATCTGAATCAGGGGAAAGGGCTGGGTTTTGTGAATTAGGGTTGGAGGACGCTAGACTCATCATCAATCGAGTATCAGGGGACAGAAAAGAAGATAAAATAAACATAAAATACGCTCAGCAAACGTAATAATGGCAGACTAATTAAATTAATTACTGAGAAATTCAGGGGACTTACCCATTTTTTCTGTTGTTGAAATTGGTGTGAATGTTGGGAGCACTGTGAGGTTCATACAAATCTCTGTGAAAAAATGAGTTTTTGTTGCAGAGAACAATGGTGTTTTACTTATATTTTTGAATAAGTGAGACAAATGAGGAAGACGAAGTGTTTTTGGGGGCGGCGTAAAGTGAAAAGATGAAGGGACAACAAGGTGTTTCTTGAAAGGCGAGAAGGTTGGTAGGGTTTTTTAGGAATTTTTTGGGCCTTTCATTTATGGCCCAGCATATTAAAAATATTACTAGAGCACGGGGAGATGACATGTGTCCGACATGCTGTCAGGGAGCATTTAATGATCTTTAAAATAGATGTGATAGAAAGGGGATGACGTGTTTTGACATCTTAAAAATGCATGATTATATTTTGCTAGGTTATTGTGCCTACATTCGACTGCAGGTCGGGAATGAATGGTCTTTGTGATTATACGTCTATGGATATTTCAGGTCATTAGACATGAAATGTGGGGACTCATAAGTGACCTCTTCTTATGGGAGGAGCATTCTTCTTGGGGGCTGAGCGAGCTGATTTCTCAGAGGTCGCAATTTCATATGGCGAGCTCTTATTGGATGAATAATGTTGTAGCTCGGTATTGCGAGCTGGGTCATCTTGGGTTATGGTATATTGTCTTGGTAAGATAACATGGTGATTTTTATTATGGTTTTATGATTTATGGTTAAGTTTTTAATATGGTTTGTAGTTGTTCCATTCTTTTTTATATTTTTTACATATTCTACCTGATTTTGTACCTCAATCAGCCAGAATATGAGGAACTAGCTGATACGACACTAAGTATTCATGCAAGCTATATGCTGGTATTTATGGTAAACAATCTCATTTCTTGGAAGGAGCATTCTTTCTTAGAGGTGGGCGAGCTATTTTATGAGTTAGTGACCCAGAATATGGGAGTGGTTAGCTCTCATATAGGGTGGCGACCTCTTGCGGTTTAACTAACTCGGTGATGGGTATTGGGCTTTATAGTTGTGGGCCCGAACGGGCTAACATGATGGTATAATGGGGTCCCAGCAGACTATATTTAAAGAATCACAATCCAGGCCTATTCTGGTAATCTAAGCGAGAGATCTATTATTTATGGGAACTTAGCATACATGAGAAATCTTAAATCTAAGTCGGTCATTGTATTTATGGAATTGTAGTGGGAGAAGGTAACCCTAACTTAGGGAATACTTCTCTTGTCTATATAAAGGGGTCCAGGCATCACTTTTGTTTTAAGTTGATTTAATCCTACGTTTGAGCTCTCAAAAATATATCTCGCACTTTCTACTTAAGCATCGGAGGACCTTCATCGGGGCCGTCCACCCCCTTTGCTGAGGGTGTTGTTTTGCAGGATCGATTAGGTCGCCAGGAGGCTCTTGGAGATCAATCAGGTCACTGTGATGTTATACATTACTATTCAGGTCACTAATCTCAAATTTGAGGTTGGTACCCCCTATTCTTGGTAACTAATCTTTTTGGTTTTATCAGGTTTATTTTTTGAAAGAAAAATCCAAAGCATTTGAGGTGTTCAAAAAATTCAAAGAGATGGTGGAGAAGGCAACTGATAGACACATCAAAGTCGTACGATCCGATAGAGGTGGAGAGTATACTTTGATGGCTTTCATGAAATATTGCGAGGAGCAAGGCATAAGGAGATTTCTAACCGCACCATACTCTCCTCAACATAACGGTGTGGCTGAGAGAAAGAACTATTCTCAACATGGTTCGATCAATTCTCAAGAGCAAGAAGATGCCGAAGGAATTCTGGGTAGAAGCCGCGTAATGTGCCATCTATGCACAAAATCAATGTCCACATATGAAGTAAGATGACCAAACACCACAAGAGGCATGGAGCGGATAAAAGCCGACAGTCTCTCATCTCAAAGTGTTCGGTAGTGTGGCTTATGCACACATACCGGATCAACGAAGAACTAAGCTCGAAGACAAAAGCAAAAAGTATATTTTTATTGGGTATGATGAGAAGACAAAAGGATACAAGCTACTCGACCTGAAGGTGATGGTGAGTCGTGATGTGCGAGTAAACGAAGCAAGTGAGTGGGACTGGAACAGTTCAACAGAGGTTACCATTGAAGTTGAAGAATCATCCATCGTTGCACTAACATATTTACTAGTAAACTCTGAAACTACTGATGATGAAGACGAGCCAAGAAAACCAAGGATGCGAAGCTTTCAAGATTTGTTGGATTCAACAAGTGAGATGCATTTAATTTTTTTTTTGGTGTATGCCAAAACAATTGAATTTGAGGAAGTGGTACAAGATGAGAAGTGGCAAGCAGCAATAAATGAAGAAATAAAAGCAATACGAGTGAAACTAAAATTGGGAGCTGGTTGAATTGCCAAATGGAAGTCAGACCATTGGAGTAAAATGGGCATACAAAAAAAAGATAAAGGCTCAAGGTGATATAGAGCGGTACAAGGCAAGGTTAGTTGCGAAAGGCTATCGACAAAAAGCGGGGATAAACTATGATGAAGTCTTTGCCCCGGTTACAAGAATGGAGACTATTCGACTTCTCATTGCTCATGCAACTCAATTCAAAAGGAAATATTTTCAAATGGATGTTAAGTCAGCTTTTTTGAATGGCGTGTTGGAAGAAGAGGTGTACATAGAGCAACCACCCGGGTACATAAAAATTGGGGAAGAAAAGAAGGTATGAAATTGAATAAGGCACTTTATGGATTGAAACAAGCACCTAGATCTTGGAATACCCGCATCGACACTTACTTCAAGAAGAACGGTTTTACTCAATGCCCATACGAGCATGCTATATACGTGAAAAAAATAATGGTAATTTGCTCCCTGTGACTCTTTATGTTGATGACCTCGTCTTTATGGGGAACAATGTTGAAATGATAGAGGAGTTTAAAAGAGGGATAACTCGAGAGTTCGAGATGACGGACTTAGGTTTAATGAAGTACTTCCTTGGTTTGGAGGTTAAACAAGAAAAGACTGGGATTTTTGTGTCACAATAACTATTGCGAAAGAAATTCTAAAAAGAAACAGAATGGCGGACTGCAACCCGGTATTTACACCAATGGAACCAGGGGAAGTTTGACGATGGAGAACGAGTAGATGCAACCAAATACCAAAGTCTAGTTTGGAGTCTTCTCTATCTAACATGCACAATGCTAAATATTTCTTTTAGTGTTGGCATTGTAAGTCGACTCATGGAGGAGCCGGTTTATTCACATTGGAAGGCATTGAAGCGTATCCTTCGATACGTCCAAGGAACGATGTCACTTGGGTTATTATACTCAAAAGAAGAAGATTACAAACTCGTTGGCTATTCCAACAGTGATTGGTGCGGAGACATAGACGATCGGAATACTACCTCGGGATATGTGTTCTTTATGGGAGATACTGCGTTTACTTGGCTTTCAAAGAAGCAACCAATTCTGACACTCTCAACATGTGAAGCTAAATATGTGGCAGCATCTTGGTGTGTATGTCATGCGACATGGCTCAGAAATTTGTTAAGCGAGATGGAACTAAAGCAACTAGGAGCAACCGTGATTAAAGTTGGCAACAAATCAACAATTGAGTTGGCAAAGAATCCAGTGAACCATGAAAGAAGCAAACACATCGATGTTCATTTTCATTTTATTCGAGATCACGTGAAGGAAGGAAGTATAGAATTGGTGCATGTGGCAAGTCAGGAACAAGCAACGGATATCTTTACAAAGTCGCTACTGAAAGTACTTCTCGACAAATGCAAGAAGCTGGTTGACATGGCGGATGGTAGAAGCATTTAAGTTTATGGGGGAGTTTTATTGAGTAAACTTCAAAAATGTTTTTTAATGGATTTTAAATTTAGAAGTTAAAAGGCCAAGAGTTTGTGTAGATGAAAGGCCAAGAGTTTGTGTAGATGAAAGGCCAAAGGATTCCTATGATCTATATAAAGGGCTTGTTGTTTCATTTGAAGATGTAAGGGATAAAAATATAAAAAGATAATTTGATAAAAAAAAATAGTTGTGAAGGATTGTGTCTCTCGTCCCTCCATTAAAATATATATCATATTATTCTCACTATTCAGTGGAGCAAGCCATGGAAGAAACTACACTTATTTTTAGGAAAGCGAGGAAGAGAAAGAGAAAACATAGCAATACCATCATCATAATCTGAAGGTATACTATTGATATGTCATCATATATAAACTTTCCTTTGATTTGTCACATTTTAATTTGCTTTAAGTACTTCTGAATTTGAGTTCTAGAGGAATGTATCTTCAATAATCTGTAATCACAATTGAAATATTGCCTCAATTTGACTTTTGCACAAATCACCTATTGCCTCAATAATTTATCACATTGTACATTGACTGAGAGATTAATAGACTTTTTTAACCTTTTATTCAAAGTAAATATAGCAACCTAAGTAAAACCAACAAGAAACTTTAGATCTGGCTTCAAGGAACATCGTTATGGTAATATCTTAATAAAATTATCAACTGCTTACTAGTATTATGATTGAGTTGATTTTGCAAAAGTACACCACCTCTTCCAATATCTCTTTTTGATAGTGTGGCCATTTTGGGAAGAAAAGAAGAGCTTAAACAATACGGCTACAGTCAATAAGATATGTTTTTCATGGAAAAGAGATATATGTATCAATCAAAGGAACTCATAAAAGTGGGAAAATATTATTTCACTATTCCATTTTCAAACAGTTTGTTATCTCTCATTCATCTTTATTGTATATTCAAACACTAGACAAACATTTATGTAAAAGTGTAATTTCTTTGTAATCTCGGTTAAAAAGGACTCGTGTTGTTTTAGTTAATGCTGATACTAACTCTGTTTGGGACGCTCTCACTGATTATGAAAGGCTTGCTGATTTTATCCCAAACCTGGTTTGCAGGTATAAAACTGAGTAATATTTATTTATGTTTTCTGTTATTGTGTTATTTAGAGTATTATTTGTTTTTTAGATGTGATGTAGTGCTTAATTATTATATTTCCCAGAATATTGTTCAATCAAACTACTTAGTTTTTCAGTATTAGAATTTTTACTTCTAAAATCATATGGTGCCTTATAATTTATGATTAATTATTGCTTATTTCATTAATACAAGTCGTAATTGTTGATATTTATGATGCAGATATGGAACATGAAACATGACAGCTGCTTGCTTGATTTGAAGGAACATACCAAAGTATGATCCAATATAATATAATATAATATATATATATATATATATATATATATATATATATATATATATATATGTGTGTGTGTGTGTGTGTGTGTGTGTGTGTGTGTGAGAGAGAGAGAGAGAGAGATAGACTGTCAGATGGAGTTCGACAAGGCCTGGGTCCAACAACCCTAACCCTAATCGGCAACTGGTGTTGTCAAGGTAAAATGTTCGATTATCTATTTTATCATCTGAATGGTAGTTTACGATTTGTGCGTTTGGTTTTTCGTTTTTTTTCAAAGTGATTCTTTTATAATATTATAAAAGAATCACTCCAATAGTAGTTAGATCTCTAGCTCAGTTTCTTAGTAGATTTTGATAGACTCAAGAATCACTCCAATATCTGTTTTGTTGAATAAGTTATGCTTAAATTACAAGCACTCACTAGTGGAAAAAAGTTGATTGGTGGCGCTTTATAAGTGGCGGTTCAAAGAGGAACCGCTGCAAAAAGTGAAAAGGCAGCGCTTATTAGCAAAGAACCGCTGCTTATAAATACAAAAAAATTTAAATTTTCTTCCGGGTGGCGGTTATTGAATAACAACCGCCACCAATAATAGTATAAGAAGCGGTTCCCTTAAGAACCGCTGCCAATAAGTAAACCGGGCTGCGCTTTAGACCGGGCAGCGCTTCTTTGAAACCGCTTAGAAACCCTGAAATTCCAACCTCGGTCCATCCCTCTCCACCCTCACCACCTCCCTCGCCTTCCTCAACCGCCTCGTCTCCGGATCTCCACTCCACCTGCCCAGACACTCCCCGACGTTTGGCTCAGCTGCCTTCAGAACATCATCGACCTCACCGCGTCGCGTGTGGGCGCCCCTAATCCTCGGCCATATGAGATTCCTATGCGCCGTCGCGCTCTCCTAGACCAATCTCTCCGGCAATCTACCCAAACACTGGCACCCGAATCTCACCTTCGTCGATTTATTGGGAAATCATCTCATAGGTAAAATCTCCATCTCGTGAATTCATCTCGAAAGTCTCGTGCACTTGAACTCTCGTCAAATTCCTCTCAATGAAAAGATCCCAGCCACGTTGGGAATTTGGGGGATTGATTTTTATTGTATAGATGTGGTGGTTTTGTAGTTCCAGTATATCCTTGGAGATTTGTCTTTATAGCTAAAGTTATCTATTTGGTCTTCTTACTTGTATGTTCACTTTTCTAGGCATGCCATCTGTTATGCTTCTTATCGAAAGATCTCTTGGGGGACTTTGAGGCATGTGCTGAGATGTTTATTCCGGTGAGAACAGTTCTTATTTGTTGTTGCTGTTGGCTGGTCAAATTATTCATTCCTATCACTTCTGTCATGTAACGTAGGTCCTTTTCAAGCTTGTTGTGATAACGGTGCTTGTAATTGCAGAATTTGCAAATAATTGCATAAAGACGGTATTTTTTTGATTTCTTTGTTGCTAGTTCTTTTCTTCATTTTGTATATCATTTTGTTATTGAAACAATTTTGATCTTCAGATGTTATGCAATTGCAAAGTATCTCGTGTGCTTCAACGGATTGTCGACTCTCCGAAGAACGACCGCGGTACTGCACTCCGTGCAAGGTATGGTTCAATTTTTTTTTTATATATTTCCCAGCCTACTGTACCATGTGCTTTTGCAGTAATGCTTCTATTTTCTGAATTAGGTGTTGTGAGTATGCACTTCTAATCCTTGAATATTGGTCTGACGCACCTGAAATCCAATGCTCGGCTGACCTGTATGAAGACCTTATTAGATGTTGTGTAGCAGATGCAATGATCAAGGTACACATATTGTTAAATCGACATCTATACCTTTGCTTGTTTGGATTACTCTACTTTGAATAATACGTGGGCCTGAATTTATATCTCATGTTTATGATAACTGCACTCTTTTTTACTTTGCTTTCTCCTTGGGCTGTTCTTTAGATTTTGCGACTTATATTCTGCAACTGATGAATTCTGGAAGTTCGTCGAGAAGACTATTAAAAGGTACGAAGAATCGAACCTAAACATTGAGAGTTTCAGGCTATGTTTAAAAAATTCACGGAATGAAAAGAATGGTCATTATCGTCTCTCTAACAAATTGATTTCGAAAGCATTAAAAATCGGCGCTACTCATCTTAGTTTCAACTTATGTACTGTGATTGGGATATCGTTTCACCGCATGAGTTGTTTGGAGCTGATAACCTTGTCGGATTATCTCTGCAAGGTTGCAAAATCGATCTGAAAACGAATCAAAAGCTAAGATGTTCGAGGCTCGAGTCCCTTAGTTTAAAATATGTACAATTAGAAACCAATATGATTTCTCATATAATTCTTAGTTGCCCAATGATTGAAACACTGTCATTATTCGGTTGTTGTGATGCTAAAGGACGACCTGTGGGTCCGATCAATCTTCGTGATGAGATGCATAAGCTAAGGTGTCTTGTGTTGCATGGTGCGAAAACCGATTTGTGGCTCAAGGGAAAGGTAGGATGCTCGAGACTTGAATCCCTTAGTTTAAGCATAATGTCTGTAGAAAGCGATATGATTTCTAATATAATTTCGAGCTGCCCCTTGATTGAAAAATTGACATTGTCTAATATGTACGAGGGTGTGAGATCTGGTTGTGACGGTCCCATCAATCCTCCTAAGTTGAATAAGCTAAGGTGTTTGGTSTTGCGCAGCGTGGACTTCAACGCCTTGTTGAATAAYCAAAACCGCAGGTCCGATCGCACCCAAAGATCATTTGGGAGAAGCAATTTGGACAAGTCAAACATATCAATTTTTATCCAAAAAATTATGAGGTAAACTTATCAATTTCTGAGGTGCCAATATGCGGCCCCAGATAAATTAGTTTTACATTTGATCTCATGTGACATCGTGTCAATTGTCACAATGAGATTGCGCGAGACAAAATGTTTTATTCTTTTGGTAAATAAAATTAAAAAATGAATATAAATTAAAATGAGTTTTACAATTGAGTATGTGATTGCTTCGAAGACAAAATGTTTTTTTCCTGTTATTTGGGTGTGTTTATGGTCGTGTCTGGCTTTAAAATTCATTAATTATTTCTTCAAATTGAATATTATTTCCATTTTCCGTACTTGGGAGTACTATTACAGCTGAGACTCTGTAATGGATATGGTGTACAGGGATAAACACTTCAGACAACCTCTCGAAAGAATGGTTCCAGGCACAAGCGGTCCTACGTGTCAGCTTGGGGAGTTTCTTATTCTTCGGAATATTAGCCGTCATAATGATCGGCATTAAAGATCAAAACGACAGGCGTGATTCCTGGCATCATGGTGGATGGATTGCTAAGATGTTTATTTGGGCTCTGCACTTCATCCTCATGTTTTTCCTACCCAATGTTGTTGTCTCAGTATATGTTCCGTATTTCCAAAAAATGTGTTCTTGAGAAAATCATTTTCTGGCCTGTAAATGTATAATTTGCTTTTTTTCATATTTTTTAATATCTTATTTAATTTCTAAGTCACTGGATCAAGTGTGGTATTTTACTAATTGAAGGTTTTTTTGATTAACTTTGAACTTATCATTTATGTAGGAGTGATTTCGAAGTTTGGGGCTGGTTTATTTTTGTTGGTGKAAGTTATAATATTGTTAGATGCTACACATTCTTGGAATGATTCATGGGTCGCTAAAGATGAGCAGAAGTGGTAATTCCCAAGTTTTCTTTTCTTTTCTTTTCTTTTTCTAATTCTTCATGTGGGTTGTGTGTTTGATTAAACTTTCTGTTCTATTTTCAGGTATCTTGCTTTACTTGCCGTGTCGGTAGTCTGCTATATTTCGGCATTTACGTTTTCTGGACTTTTGTTCATCTGGTTCAATCCTTCAGCGCATGACTGTGGTCTTAACGTCTTTTTCCTTGTGATGACCATTATTCTTGGTTTTGTTTTTGTTGTCGTTGCATTACATCCCAAGATAAAAATTATATATATATATATTTAAACTCAGTTTTTAGTTGAACTGACACAATTTGCTGATGGCTGTTACATTCTTTTCTAAATATTACAAATAGCCTAATGAGAAGTGTAAAATTTAGAGAAATATTTGGTGGCATCATCAAATTCTGTCAGTTCAACGGGGTTTTTGTAATTCTGAAACTCGTAGGTGTTTTTGATTTTTGTTTGTTTGATGATAACGGGCTTTGTTATTTATATTGTAACCGTGGTAAAACTGGTGAATTTCAACAGGTTAATGGCAGCCTCTTGCCTGCATCTGTGATATCCGTATACTGTGCTTATGTTTGTTACACCGGTCTCTCTAGCGAGCCTCGAGATTACGTATGCAATGGTCTTCACAACAAGTCAAAAGCTGTAACGTTGAGCACACTTATTCTCGGGATGCTTACGACCGTTCTTTCTGTTCTATATTCAGCACTTCGTGCCAGATCGTCGACCACCTTTTTATCCCCTCCGTCTTCTCCTAGAACAAATCTTTATTATTTTTTTTCCAAGTGTCGCAAGCAACCGGGGCCTACCTTTTCTGTTGTGGAGTGGGTATAAGCATTTTTGTTGAATTTAAGGATTGAACACTTGTTTGCTATTTATGACATGAATGATGTTTGTTTGGACAATTTGTATTTGTTAWGAATATTTTTGGTTTGTATGATTTATAATAAATTTTGGGATTTTCAGAATTTGTGAATTTTTGGAGCTTATTTTGTGAATTTTTGGGGCAGATTTTTTGGACTGGAGCTATTTTTTTTTTATTATTTTTTTATATAATTTCAGGTGCAAAAAAAAACAAAACAAATTGGCATCGGTTGTTCGCTCAGAAACGATGCCAAAAATATATTCCGGGCAGCGCTTCTTAGTTATGAAGCGCTGCCAAAACTATTATTGGCAGCGCTTCTTATCTAACAGGCGCTGCTAATACTCTTTTTCGCAACGGTTATTAGCTAATAACCGATGCCAAAAGCAGTATTAGCAGCGCCTGTTAGATAAGAAGCGCTGCCCGGGTTTCGTATTTGGCATCGGTTGGTTTTGGCAGCGCTTCTTGTTAACAAGCGCTGCTAATAGCGTTTTTGGCATCGGTTCTTTGCTAATAACCGTTGCTAATAGTAGTATTAGCAGTACCTATTCGCGAAGAAGCGCTGCCCGGTTTCAATATTTGGCATCAGTTGGTTTTGGCAGCGCTTCTTATATAATAACCGCTGCCCGGTTTCTATATTTGGCAGCGGTTCTTCATAACAACCGATGCCAAAAATACTATTGGCAGCGGTTACTTTAAGCATCGCCAGTATTAGAGGCGGTTCATAACCGCCTCTAAAGGCTGTTTTGAACCGCCTCTAATCACGTTTTTTGCATAGTGACTGTACAATCAACTGCCTTCTGCACCATATCACAATTATGTTAATAAGCCTGGAAATACGCTTCTTGATTTCTTGAAGTAAATGTCCTACATTTATAAATGTTATGTACATGATCTTATTTTACCCCTCTACAATGTCCGGCGTCATGTGGAAGAGTTTGTCAGGTTCTTGTTACGCTCTGGTGTTGATGTAAATAAATGTGTGGATGTAAATCATGTGTGTGTGTGTGTGATTATCTTTTTGGGAGTAAAATCTGGTTATGGTTCTGTTATTTCTGGGAGTTGCTATTGTCAAAGGAGAGATTAGATTGGGTTTCTTAGGTCTTTACATTGGGTTTCTGTGTATTTGTGGGTGAATAATTAAAATATGCACTAAATGTTGTGTTTATCTTAGCTACATTTATAGATGTATTGGTTTTATTGAGTTTTGGAGTATTTGTTGGTAGTATATGCATAATATTTAATATTAATGAGATTTTTTAGGTCTTTACATTGGGTTTGTTATTATATTTGTTGGTGAACTAATTAGAATATAGTATAAATGTTTTTTTATCTTAACTACATTTATAGATATATTGCTTTTATTGAATTTTGGTGTATTTGTTGGTAGTATATGCATAATATTGAGTAGTAATGATTCTGGTGTATTTGTTGGTAGCATATGCATAGTATTTAGTATTGATGACTTTGGAGTATTTGTTGGCACATGCTTTTATTTTATTTTTATATTTAATTTTTTACTACTTTCTAAAAGGTGTTTAAAAAAATGCCCATTTCAGATATCGTACTTTTTAGAGCGAGTTTCAAAAACCCTTCTATAAATTGTACTTTCTGGAATAGGTTTACGAAAACTCGGTCTAGAGATCACACTAAGAGAACGGATTTGAAAATCCATTCCTGATATCATAGATTCCAAAACACTTTTTCAAAACCGGTTCTAGAAAATTTTCTAGAACGGTTCAACAGATTACAATCTCATAATAGTACTTTTTAGAATGAGTAAATGTATTTTCTAAAACAGGTACAAAGCCGTTCTAGAAAGTCGCATGTTCTAGAAAGTCCGACAGTCTAGAACATCTCGATCTAGAACGCTGCCAGAACCGTTAGAAAGTCCGACTATCTAGAACAGCTCGATCTAAAACGCTTCCAGAACCGTTCTAGATAAGCAAAAAAAGGCGTTCTAGATTGTTGTTTCTGCATTAGTGAGTTTATCATAAATATAGTTTAACCATTCCCTCAAAGTAATTATATCGTGGGTTCTTAATGCGAGAAGCTTGTCGATAGCATTTAGAACTCAAAATTTTAAAAGATTTTAACATCAACTCTTATCTCTAATATCTTGATCTTATTGTTTAGAGTGTTTTGAATTCATAGTTCTATTAACAAATCTCTTATCGATTTGTTAAAACCAATAACCATAAAATGTTTGTTAAGTAATTATGCAAGAGTAAATCAAGAACCAAATTGAAAGGATCAAAGGGTTGATTGAAAAAAAAAAGTTGAAAACATTAATTATTCAACATTTGCCAAACCCAAGTATACGAAGAAGTTAGCTAGACATGATTAAACAATCATCTAGACATTTCATCAAACACATAATATTCATAAATGAAATAAAAAGAAAAAGGATAAATCGTAGGATAATTGTGGATCCTTTTATCTGCCCGTTCTTCATAATTCTCCTCCTATCTCCTTTAATATCTCTATCTCAAACTTTTAAATTGTTTTTGGTGATGGTTATCCCGATAAAAGATGTATCTAGCCAGCTTCTTGGCCCTCCATTTATAGTCCAGAATAAAATCCCAACATTTAAACTTGATTTTGTAACTTCTTTTAACATTTTTGAACCACTGGTGACCCGATTATTGACCATTAGGGTGGGTAATGAACTTGACGGCCAATAGTAGCGGGCAAAGTATCGACCACTAATGGTCTGCTGGGCTCAGTTGACGCATTGACTTTGTGGGCTTGCTCCAATCTTGGCCATATGGACTCATCTGTAATTTTTTTAGTCCATTTTATCATTCTTTATACTATTTAAAGATCAATCCAATCAATATGACTCTAAAGTCCTATAAAACGAACATAAAATGACCAAACACGTAATATAATTAAAAAAAAAAGGAATTAAAGTAAGAAGATGTTAAAAGCGTACAATCAATAGTTGGAATCTAATTTAATAATTCCTAATATGTAGGAAAAGTGCGTGTTAACAATTCCCCCAAAACTTAAATGTTTGTTCGTCCTCGAAGAAATAAAAGATAAGAAATAAACACGGGAATGGACATGGCAAAAAAATGATGATGATGTATTTGCTTCAGAAGTATAATTTTTCAAAGTAAAAACACAAAAATAAGAGTTTAATGGTTACACCCTTTTTTACCTTTAGTCTTCTTGTTTTGATCAATTATCCTCACATGGGAAAGTGTTTCGCTGAATCACACAAGTGTATAAGCTGGTGTTTTACATGTAACTGTGTTGTTTTTCCCGTATTTTTAATTAGGGTTTAGGGTTGTGTTTAGTAGTTTTGAGTCGTGTTTCATTAGGTTTTTAGGTTATTTTCTCATTTTAATGTTTTGAGCCTTATTTATCCGATGTTGGTAATGTTTGTGCGATTCTTGGGTTTTTGAGCTCATAATTCTTATGTTGTAGGTGGCTCAAGGAATTAGACTTGCTCCTAGACGTGCCGGCATACGCCTAGGTTTGAGTCAAAGCATCGAGGCCCAAAACCCGTGCTGAAATGAGAAAATTGAGCCAAAGGTAGCCCGGATCGAGTGTAAAGCTCCCAATCGACTGCCCTATCGACTGGTGGTCGATCGACTGACCACAGATTGACTGGAAGCTCCAAAATTGACTGCTCGGCAGTTGCCAACCTCTTCAAAGCAGGGCAGTTGATCGACTGCCTTACAGTTGATCGACAGGCAGTCGATCGACTAAGCCTGCAGTCGATCGATTGCAAGTCCGAGAATTATTGCATTTTGATGATTTCGCCCCTATAAAAAACTACATATACCCAACACTTGACCTTAAGGAGGCATCCATTCAACCCCAAACTCTTGCATGTGCTTGGGCTTGTTTTCCCTTAATTTCTAGATTAATTTTCTCTCTCTTAGGTTTTTGTTTTAATTTCAAGCATTTCCCTTGGGTTTGTAAGCCTAACAAGAATTCAAGTACTCCCATGGATTTTGCTTTGTTGCAATTTAATTAGAGCTTGTTACTTCTGCCCTTTAATTCATGTAAGCTTTCTTTTATTTTCATGCTTATTCTTCAATCTCATGCTTGTTATTTAATTTATGTTTTTTTCCTTAGCTCTTTGATTTTATGTTAGATCTTGTGAATCGTCCATGGAATCTAGATGAGTGACACGTCTAGATCATAGATCGAGTCTCGAATCATTTTTATTTTGAAATTTTAATTTTCTTTATTTTGAATTAAGTTTTCATGCATAATTTTAAGTTAAATCTTAGACCTAGTCTTCGTTTCTCATTAGTTTTCAAAAAGTTTTAAAATTTGACGTCAAATTTTATTGCTCTTTCCATTGATGTTTTCAATTTTTGTTAATTTTCATTATTTCAAATTTTGTTCATGCAAGCATGGTTGTACTCTAGGCTTTCATGCTTGAACTTGGTGAAACATTGCATTTTCTTGCTTATTTTCATTATTACTTTGCACTTTCAATTTAGACATACGACTGAGGCATCCTACCAACTTGCAATTTCATTTCCCAGTTTAGTTTAGTCAGTTATTTTCATAGTTTTTCGTTATTTTCCTACTCTTAAGCTACAAACACGTTGAATCCTTCAATTGAATCGAAGTCTAATAATATCGAGCCACAAGAACCCTCATTTTCAAAACCCACTAAAAATTTCAAAATAAAATGGCGTCGTTGCGACTCGACTTGGTTAAGGTTTTCGATTTGCTTGTATTTTCTTTGTTTTTGTAGCTTTCCTTTGTATTTGACGATTTCATTGAGTGTATGCAATGTCGTTAATCTCTCGGACAAGATTTGGCTCCTTACATTTCAAATCCCAAGCGATTGTAGCATTTAAGACATCCCTTGCTACTTGATTACGATATGGCAACAAGTCCTTCCAATCCCGGACCATTTCCTACTCCCACCGGGGCATCTCCCCAGGCCGACCCTCAATGTTCTATCACCCTCTAGCCCGGAGTTCAACTCCAGCCCTCTCCGATCGATAAACCTGGGCCGTCGACTCCCGTTCCCATGACTCCTCCCGAGCAAGCTGTTGGATTTCAAGGGAATAGTTTTACCACTCAAGGAAACGTCATGGGCCAACCCCAAGGTAATGCTTCTTTTCCTCATTCTTCTGGTCATGGTGGATCTGTTCCCAACATGGGAGGTCATGGTGCAAACCATGTTGGGAATGGTTTGGGTTTGAGTGGATTCAGCAACGTGGGTGGGTAAGGTGCAAACCACGTTGCCCCCGGTTCTCACGGAATTGGTCAACTCGGCATGGGAGGGCATGGTGCAAACCATGTCGGGTTTAATGGGTCCTTTGGGGGTTATGGAGCTCTGAATTCCTATCCGAATGTGCAAGCCCCGAACCCCGGTCCATATGGCTACGGTGCTCCTCAACATTTTCCGAATATGCCGAGCCCAAATCCTGGCCCGTATGGAGCTCCCTAAATTTATAATTTTAATCATACTCCGAATGCGAATCCGAATGGTAATGGTGGTGGTCCCAGTTATGGAGGTGCCATTCATGAGGTTCAAGAAGAAACTCCTGATCCGTATGCCTTATTTGGAGGATTGAATCCTAATGCCCAAGCTCCCGTCCTAGACATGAAAGAAGTGAGCAAGGCCTTCGTAGGTGCACCGGTTTCGTCTTGCATTGCCTTACCTCCCGAAGTGATGGCCATTGACATCCGTTCCCTCAATTTCGCTAGACTTCCAAATTTACGTGGGTTTGCAAAAGAAGATCCCCTCCAATTCCTTAAATGATTTATGTGGCAAGTAACGGGTTTTCATCGGCCGAATATGATGAGCTTGGACCATCATCGGCTTCGTTGTTTCTCATATGCTCTACAAGATAAATCTTTGCCATGGTTTATGGGTATCCCCCCAAATTCGGTTAATACATGGGACGAGCTCTCGACAACATTCTTAGATCATTACTATTCCATGGAATAGATGGCCGACTTAAGGGGAAATATAATTTCGTTCAAGAAAATGAAGAATGAACCTTTTCACTCCGCTTGGGCTCGTATTTAAGAACTTCTTGATAGTTGCCCACATCATCGCATGCCTAAGGAGCGTTTGATCCAAACTTTCTACGAGGCATTGGACTCGCAATTTCAATACATGGTGGATACGTCAGTCAGGGGTAACATGAAGGAACAAACCCCCAAGTGATAAGTCTTCACCAATCTATCCGACAACTATCAACAAAAGTCGTCCAGAGCTTTGTATTCTAGTGCCAATGAGGTCAAAGATGTGAATGAAGCTCCTTCCCCGAAGGAGCTCGAGTTAGAAAAGAAATTGGCCACTATGGAGGCTCAAATGGCTAAAATGTCTTCACCGATCTTGGATCCTTCGTGTTTGTCTTGTGGTATGGTTGGGCATGAAGCGCTTTATTATCCGTCGAATCCCTCTTATTACATGTCGGTGCCTCAATCGGAGGACATTTTGGGGTTCCAAGGGTATCAAGCGGGGCCCAGTGTTGCTAATCCACCTTTTGCCCGTCCATCAAATCACAACACTCCTTATCATCCGATCAACCGCATGCATTCGGGTTTTCGTTATACGAATCCTTATGTGGGCCCACCTCGTCCACCTATACTGATGAATGCCTCCACTCCACCCCCCGAGCCGAATCTCATGGTATTCATGAAACAATTATTATTGGCTACGATGACGTCGTTTGATGCTCGATTCAATGATATGGACACAAAAATTGGGCAATTGGATACCGATGTAAATATGATCAAGCAAGCCAATGAGAAGGGGAAATTACCGAATCAACCGTCACAAGCCCATGCGGTCATGATCCTTCGAAGTGGTAGGGTGGTTGACAATAAAGTTGCCCCGCCATCCGAGGAGGAGGTGACTTCAATGCCAAATTTTCTTATTCCTCCTAAATCTACCCCCATGAATCCCATTTCGACAAAGGAACTTCTCGACGGCCTTCATAAGTCTCCAAATACCTACAAGCCACCAACATTTAAGGCCCCTACGCCCTATCCGTCCTGGCTACAAAGTTCTAAGAAATTTGGACAATTCAAAAGGCTCTATGATCTTTTGTCCAATTTAAACATCACGCTTCCCTTGTTAGACGCCATTCGGGATATGCCCGCTTATTCCAAATTCTTTAAGGAACTCTACACCAAACCGCTCGCGGGCGCTACGAACGAGAGAGTTTTTCTATCCAAGGAGGCAAGTGTGGTTTGTGACCCTTCTCTCTTGGCTCTTAAGAAGGCGGATCCTGGCTTGTTTAGCATTAATATCATACTTGGGAATGGTAAAGTCACTACGGGTATGCTTGATTCCAGGACGGATATAAATTTGATGCTGTTTTCGATATACGAACAATTGGAGCTCCCTCCTTTACAATAAACACGCATTCGTTTGCAATTGGACGATCGGTCAATTAGACACCCAAAAGAGGTGATCAAGCACTAGTATAGAAACTGCATTCTAGAACAGACCAAAAAAGTCAATCCAGAAGGGTATTTTAAAACTGTTCTGGATAGCACTTTCTAGAACAGTTTTACAATACCGTTTTGGAAAGTATACTTTCCAGAATGGTAATTGCAAAACCATTCTGGAATCAGAGTCTATCCAGAATGGTATTAAAATACCGTTCTGGAAAGTATACTTTTCAGAACGGTATTATAATTACCGTTCTGGATTGACGAACATTCTAGAACAGTTTTACAATAACCGTTCTGGAAAGTCTATCTAAAAAACAAATTAAAATCCAGAATGGTACTGTAATTACCGTTCTGGAATGTTCGTCAATCCAGAACGGTATGAAAAAATGTTCTTGAATGTCTTTCTCAAAAAAAACTTCAGAACGGTATTTCTAATAATACTGATCTGGAAATTATTTACCAAGTTGAAATATTTTTTCAATTTCGGCATGGGTAAATAGAGAGGGTAAATGAAATATTTTCACACTTGGTCTTAACCAAGATCCAAAACCCTCCTGCTCCAATACTCTCTCTCTCTCTCTCTCTATATCGACCATGCCAATATCAGATCTTTAATTGGAATCCCAGCCGCCGAAAGCCACCCTGCTTTCTGCAACTTCCTCTCCCGCCTCACCTCCACCATCCGCCACGGCCTCTCCCAGCACCGCCCCTGGATGGAATGCCTCGACCGCTCCTCCTTCGCCCGTCCCGACCCCCTTAGCTATGCCGCCCGTAGAAATTATAATTAGGAATAGCTAGAATTATGAAAAGGTGAAATAAATTCAACAAGCCGCCTGAAGAGACTTTTCCTTCTTTCTCCCATCCCCGATTAGAACCCTAATTTGTTTAGGGTTAGGTTTAGGTAATTGAGTTTTCTTCATTACTACAATTTCAGGAAACCAATTGCCCCGACTGGCGAACCAATGAGAAACTCAAAAACCTTCCCAACCTGCCTCCGCTTTCCCAATTGAACGGCAACGATTCAGCATCTCTGTAGTTCGTGTATGAGTAGAAGCTGGTTCGTATTGATAAGGAGTGGAAGCCTATGCCGTATAGGATCAAGGTTAGTTTTGTCCGTTGGGTGGTTATTTGATGCTCTATGTTGATTGCTTTGTTTCTTTTCTAAGATTATGGTTATGAGATGATTGTGCTTTTGATTATTTGATGTAAATTTGCAAAATTAGTCATTTAAGTCGGCTTAGTTAGGCTTTTAGTCCGAGTTCTAACTTATTTGTGGATTACATCTGTTAATAACTTCATTCCAATTGGCAATTTAGGTCCTTTGTTGCTATAATGTGTCTAACTTAATTACCTTTGTCGCTATGAAGCAGAGTGTCCTCACCCCAGGCCGTGTGAGTCTCTTGATGTACCGAGGCACTCCATACTTATGTGGATATGGAAGGATAAATGGAGAGCGCAGGAGGAAGTCCATTCATGGTTGCATTCTCAGCCAAGATCTCTCTGTTTTGAACTTGGTTATTATGAAAAAGGGTGAACATGAACTTCCTGGATTGACTGATACCAAGAAACCAAGGATGATAGGTCTGAAGTGGGCTTCAAAGATCAGCAATCTCTTCAGCCTTTCCAAGGAAGATGATGTATGTCAACAAATACCGTTGAACATTCACTACCAAAGATGGTAAGAAAGTAAGTAAAGCTCCTAAGATCCAGAGGCTTGTCACTCCGTTGACTCTGCAGAGGAAGAGAGCTAGAATTGCTGATAAGAAGAAGAGGATTTTAAGGAAAAGTCTGAAGCTACTTATTATCGGTAGCTTCTCGCTACTCGATTGAAGGAACAAAGGGAGAAGCGTAGTGAGTGCTTAGCCAAGAAGAGGTCTAAACTCTCTGCAGCCCTGAAGCTGTCCATTGTGGCTTAATTGCTGTGAGTTTGTGTATGTGATAGATTGTTTCCATTTTTGGGCCTAGTTAGTATTTGTTGGTTTTTTAAGTTAAGGAAAGGTTCTTTTAACTGCTATGTTATTTTGTCTGTTTTGTTTCGGATAAGAGATTTTGGAATGTTTGTTTTATGGAAGTTAATCCAGCTTATACATTGTTGTCTATTTTTATTTTAAAAAAAGGATACTTTTTGTAATTAATCTGAAATAATGGTAGTCCTTTATGCTCTAACACGTGCTATTATGTTGTAATTACCACTTAGTTGACCCTAGAATACATCACATCTTAATATCAATTGCTTCATATTATATTTCAGTTTTATCATACCTCCCCTATGGATGTAGGGGCTAGCAATTTCAGGTATTGTTTTCTCAGTTCCTTGATTCTTTCGATTTAGGAACCTTTTATTGAAATTTTAGAGGAGATGAACAACTTAACTTTCTCGTGGCTGAGAAAGTTGCTACCTTTGTCATTATTTTATTTTCCGGGATGATTACAAGAAGTGCCCTTAAGGTTCAGTCAAATTACATAATAAAAAGATAGTTATCTTTCGAAATTACAAATACTCCCATGATATATGTTTCTACTTTACAAATTGTACCATCAAGAGGGGTATTTGTTAAGCAAATAAACATCAAGGAGGGTTTGACTGTTTATAATAATTTAAGGGTGGTATTTGTAGTTTTAAAAGATAATTAGATTTTCTTGTAATTAAGCAAAACCCCAGGGGTGTTTTTTATTATCATTCCTTATCTTTTTGAATGATAACATGCCAATGGTACTATTTCTAATAACCCAAGGAGGTATTTGTAATTTTGACTGGTAACTAATTTTTTTGGGGGGGTGATTAGGCAAAACTTCAGGATTAACTTTCTAATTCTACTTTTTATTTTAGAAAGATAATATGAAAATGGTATATGAAAAGGTTAATCATTAAGTTAAAAACAAATCCGTAGGTACCAGAGAAGCTCACAGTGCCCAATGTGTTGGCAGACCATCAGCTTGAAGGATCCGAGCAGGTATATATTAGTTTCGAGTCATGTTCCTGTTTTCTTTTTCTTTTTGCCCTTTTTAGGGATTTTATTACATTACGACTCTAATTGTTTTTCTCGTTTGACAGCCAGGAATTGCTCGATGCTGTTGAGCACAAGCGAAATGTGCGTATGAATCCACCTAGAAATACCACTATATTTCACCATCCAACTCTAGGAGACTTTGAGTTACAACATGTTAGTTGCTTTTTCCCCCCTTCATGATTGCATTAGTTTCATAACAATTCTATTTTTAAGTGATAACTTCAAAATTACCCCTAAAGTTTAGCCTAATTGCAACAACACCAAAATAAAACACATTATCTTTCAAAAACCTTGGGGTAGTGCTTTTTCACAAATTACCCCCAATATGTTCAATTTGCAAAATAGAAATATACATTGAGGGGTTATTTGTGATTTTGAAAGATAATTTCTTAGGGTTAATTACAAAAAGTACCTTTGAGGTATGTCCACCTAATTAAAAACCCAGATAACTCTCAATATTACAAAAACTACCCCTGAGATTCTATAGTCTTATATTTACCCCCATTCACACGTAAAAAAATAAAAAAAACATTTAGAACCCCACTTCACATTTATAAAAATATTACTGTTTGCCCCTTAACTTTAACACTGTAACAAACCTCTGAGGTATTTTTGTAATTTTTAAAGTTAGCTGGGTTTTTGTTTGTTTGTTTGTTTGTTTTTTTATAATTTAAATCAAACCTTAAGGGTACTATTTGCAAAAAATAATTATCAGATTAAATCGCAGGGATAATTTTGTTAATTTACCCTACTACTGCCAGTCTTTTTACATAATATGCATATTTAAACCCACCCGTGCAGTTGTCATGTAAAGCAACCGAATCGGAACTTGAAGAGCAAATAATTCAGCACTTAGTTGTGGTTGCTGCTATGGGAAGGGGTCGTCAAATTGCTCGTCGGGAAGGCCAACGGAACAAGTCCTCTTCTACTCAAGGCCGCCAACATTTCTTGGTTTTCCCCACTCATCCAAATGGAGCCTCTGCTGCTTCGGCTACTCCTTCTAACGGTTGTTTTCCGGCCCCTACTGTGATGGTAGTCGGTCCGGATTCTCCTTTGGTTACCGTCGCCGAAGATGCTTCACAGCTTATGGCACAACCTTCTTCTTCAGGGCCAAGTGGAACTGCAAATCAACACGAAACATCCTCGATCAATATGTATTTAGTGTAATTAATTCATTAAACCATTTTGAGATAATTACACATACTACCATCAAGGTTTAGCTTAAATTTTTTTTATATATATGTTTATATTTAAACAAAAGTGTATTCTCTAAGAGGGTAATTTCTAAAATAAATATTTTATTGTCGCGCCTCTCAACTTTTTCTAAATATTACAAATAGATTCACCTTATTGTTTGGCTGTGTGTAATATTAAGAAACATCGAGGGGATCTAATTATAAACCATTCGAAGGAAAGGTGGGGCTATTTAATGTTTAGAAAAGTAGATGGATGCAACTCTAAAATATTTGATGACATTAGCGATTTTCGTTAGCTCCAATAACGACATGTACAAACAAACTGGAAGGCGGATGTAAATCTCATTTGTGGTTTTTGTAAAATTTTGTTAAATTATTTTTTTGTTATTTTAGTGAGGCCAAACCTCTGGTAGTTTTTGTAATTTCCCTTCAATTGTATCATTTTGAGATAATTACAAATACAACCCTGGGGGTTTAGTCTAATTACAAATGTTTGGAAAATAATAACATTTATCTTTCAAAATCTCAAATATCTCCTTGACATATGTTTATATTTAAAAAATTGCTATAAGGGGGTAATTTCTTAAATAAATAAAAACCTCGAGGGGGTCTGTAATTTTAAAAGATAACTGAGTGTTTTGGTAATTAAGCATTTGAGCTTCAGGGCTAGTATTTGCAACTATCCCAATCATTTCGATAAGTGATTATACTGAATAGATATTGAACTTTTTTTTAAAGGAGGTCCCATGCACAGACTTCTCCTGGTAGTCAGGATAGAGCTGGACCATTAGATCTTCAATCATTCTCCGAGAATCTGAAAACCCCTCTTAGCTCATTGTCCACGAGGTAAAAGGAAAATATGAAGTAAAAAATATTTCAGAGTGAATATACTACAGCCTTTCTTGAAGTTTTTGTTCTTTATTTTTAGATACAAAGAATTGATAACTAAGAGCACAAGAGGTTGGAAGGAGAGGATATTTGCTCGCAACATTTCAATTACCGAAACGACCCCGAACACTAAAACTAGTAGAGAGTCCAGTCCAAGTATAAAACTCGCCTTGGTTCCTTTTGTTGGTAAGTTTTTTGCCGACTGGATTCGGAGTGAGAGGTTATTTAATGTTTGTTTTGGTGGGTGATTAAAAAACTATCCCTGGATTATTGCCTAATTACAAAAAAAAAAAAAAGCTATCTTTCAAAATCACTTAAAAAAAAAACCTTTGTGTGTGAGTGGTTTTGAATGATAACTACACTTTATTATAATTGTCCAAAAACTCTGGCAATTATTGTGATTAACCCTTGTTGATTTGTCTTTATTTTTTAGTACATGGGACATGATTGATCTACTTTTAACTTTTTGAAGCTCAATTTTCCTATTTGTCTTAACATTATATTGATGCCAAGAATATCGTTATTTATTGGTATAGTTGGTTTTGTCCTTGTTTGCTGCTATAACTCTTCGCTGAACTTATATATTGATGATCAGTAGTACTAAATAATGTATAAGCGCAATTATTTTCTAATACTAAGTAACGTGGCGTAAATAGAGATTTGTGGACTGAAGATTACTCAATTTCCCAAATTATTTATCAAATTACCATCCCCTTGTTACTACTAATGTTTTTGATTGATTGATTGTATCAGATGAACTTACAACCAACGCCGATGCTCTGATGATGTTGTGCGGTTGTGACGATACTTTGAATGCGGTTTAGGGTTTTTAGGTGCAATAAAGGAAACTACTCCTCTTCAGGTATTGTTTTCTCAGTTCCTTGATTCTTTCGATTTATGAATCTTTTATTTAAAATTCTATTAGGATATGAACAAATTAACTTTCTCGTGGCTGAGATCCCAGCAGAGAGGAAGATGATCAAAAGGCCGTTGATAGACTCTGGTGAAAGCTGTTGAGGCAGTTCCGAATTTCAAGACGTATTTGGGTGCTAGGTTTTCACTCAAGGCTGGCATGAAACCACATGAGTTGGTGTTTTAATTGGAGCACTTCTGAAATTCTTAGATTTGGTTTTATTTTCTATGTGGGATTTGAACCTGGTGTATTTTTTGGTGATATAATTAATATAATCACAATATTTATTATAAGTGGTTTTGGTGTATTCCTGCTTTCATTTCATTTTTTTTTTTTGAATTTTTTCAACTTTCTACAAGGTAACTTTTGTATACCCGTTCTAGAAAATAGACTTTTCAGAACAGTATTTTATAAAATAACGATCTGGAAAGTTATACTTTCCAGAACAGTTTTACTTTCTAGAACGTCTTTTCTAAAAACCATTCTTGAAAGTATAACTTTCCAAATCGTTATTTTATAAAATACTGTTCTGAAAAGTATCATTTTCCAGAACGTCTTTTTGAAAAATCGATCTGGAAAGTGTCACATACCAGAACGGTATTTTTGAAAATTCGTTCTGGAAAGTGGTGGATCAACATGGGATGGTACCATTCTAGAACAGAAATTTTAATTTTTAGAACGCCTTTTTCCCCCTTCTAGAAAGTCTGCCAATCCAGAAGGGTAAAAAAGGTGTTCAGAAAAGTACAGACTTTCTAGAACTATGTCACTACAGAAGGCACAGAAAGGTGTTCTGGATAGGCAGAATTACCCTTCTGGATATGCAGTTTCTGCACTAGTGAAGGATGTTCTTGTCCAAGTTGGGAAGATTGTGGTGTCGGTCGATTTTGTAGTATTGGATGTGGGAATGGTGACAAATGATGGCGCCGAACACACGATTTTTCTAGAATGCCCATTCATGGATACAACTCAATGTTTGATAAACGTTGGGAAGAAAGATCTTACTTTGTCCGTTGGGGGTGAAATGGTAACGTTTTCTATGGATAACTTGTCCGCAATTCCATCAAGCGCCTTCTATGCGGATTAGGGGTGAGCATTCGGTCGGTTCGGCCGAAAACCAAACCGAATCGAAAAACCGAAAACCGAAATTCTGCAAAATTATTGGACCGAACCTAACCGAAATTGACTTCAAAACCGAATTTTAACCGAACCGAAGAATTCGGCTCGGTTCGGTCGGTTATTGTCTTAATTTTGGTTGGGCTTATTTTCAAGCACAATCCATATTTGGCCCAATTCCAAATTTTCAACAATTAATAAACATTAGAAAAGGAAACATAACCTGTCTTAAAGTTTTACAAATTAGAAATCACCACCAGGAAAGGAGGAAAAAAAAACAATTTTACATAAAATCAACCAGCAGTGAGAACAACAACAGAAACAGTAGACAACACAACAGCAGAAACAGCAGGATACATCAACAAAAAACAGCAAGAACAGCACCAAACATCAACAAAAAAATGGCAGCAACAACAACATCAAGCAGCGAACACAGAAACATCACAGCACCATCACCACAGCAACATCAGAACAACAGCAACACCATTTGAAGGTTCACTTGAGCATTCAGGCTCAATGTTCTTCGAGGCATCAGAATTGCTCGCCACAAAATCTTCAGAGAGTTCCATTTCCATCTTCTAAGTTCTGACAAATCACAAAATCAAAAAATTAACAAAAGTTCACAAATCACAACTTGTATTAAAATTATACAAATTACAAATCACAAGCCAGCATTTAGTAATCACCTGCAAGAAAACTATGGGTATATTACCAAGCTGCATTAAACTCATATAAATAGAATTAGATTGTTCAAGATTCAGTAATCTGGTCATACTAGCAAAATCATGAAATCAACAAATTCTCATATAATCAAAATAATTTTTTTTAATTAAAGTGAAATACACCATAAAAGGAATATATAAAATAGAAGAAGTATACCACTAAAACAGAGGATACAAAACAATATACATATAAATATTAATAATATGACAAAAATCAGACCTTTGCAAATCCCATTTCAAACAAAAAATTCAACTTCTATGATATATTTTAACACGCCCCATGCAAGATTTTATAGAAAAAAAGTCTCATTGGACATGATAGTATTGCATTAATTTCAAAAACTAACTTATTTAAAGATTTGCATGAAAATGTAAAGTTATAAGAACAAACAAGAATGAAAAAAAAGGACTTACAAAGAAAAAAAATAAAGGATGAAAAGTGAGTAAGAATATGAAATATAGTTAATGCAGCAGCCATTTCTGACTAATTCATTTAATGCACAGTGGTTAACAGAAAAGAATGTATGGAATTAGAGGATGAAATAGTGAGCAAGAATATGAAATCTGAACCATCAAGCCATTAATACATACTACATGACCATATTACAGCAACAGGACCTTAACAATCTTAAGTAACTCTAGGCTTAGCTTTAAAAAAAGCATATTTATTATCTCAATATCATTTTCATCATTTCACACCCATTACAAAACTAGTATAGTTTCTATACAATCAAAACTAGTATATCATTATCTCAAACTAATGTGTGGTGTGTATCAAATAAGAACATGAATATGACATGAACACTGGAAAAAGAACGAAAAAATAAATTGTGCTAGGTGCAGACCTATTTTTTTAAAATATGTTTTAAAGAATATTACACATCTCGTTGATGTTCTATAAATTTACGTAATTAAAACAAACACACACATTGTGCTATATATACAAGGCGAGTTTCAAACATTTTAGCATCGAAAAATAATTAACAACCAAACCTTAAACTCCCTCTTTCTCTTGCTCTAAACAAGAACTAAAGATAGGAAAAAATCAAAAAAATTCTATTGCTAAAAATATTATAAAAATTAAATCCCGCTTTCAGAAATCAAATTGAGAAAAATTTGAAGAAGTAGATTAACAAAATCTTGAAACCCAAACTACTATCAATTTCAACATATACAAACGCATGCATGTTATGGAAAATAAATTCTAAAACTTAAAATCTAAAATACCTTTCTCAGATTGAATGGAAAGAGGGGCGAAAACTAGTAGAAGTGGTTCAGATTGGGAAGGAAGAGGTCATCGTAGATCGGGAGAATGGCTGATCTGACGGAGATCCGATCCGGTCTTAGGAAGAGCGGCGGTCTGGCGGAGATCAAGTCAAGTCTTAGGAGGAGCAGCGGTCCAGCGGATTTTTGAGGAGCGGCGGTCCGGCGGATTTGTGAGGAGGAGCGGTGGTCCGGCAAATTTGTGAGGAGCGGCGACTAGGGTTTGTATTTCAAGCGAGAGAGAGAGAGAGAGAGAGAGAGAGAGAGAGGAAACGAAAGCAAAGGCAAATGAGCGATCTGGTGTGGGACTCTGGGTTGGGTGGGTAGGTTAGGTAGGGTATATTATAAATTTATTTAATTATTTATAATTCTTAAATACAATGCGGTTCGGTTCGGTTATTTCAGTGTATTTATTCATAAAACCGAACCGAACCGATAGCCAAATTTCTTGGAAGAAAATAACCAAAAACCGAACCGATTATGAAAAAAACCGAACCGAAATGAAATTTTCGGTTCGATTCGGTTGGTTTGTTCGATTTTTCAGTTTTTGCTCACCCCTAGCGGATTGCTTAAATATTGATGTAATTCAAGAATTGGATGACCAAGTTTGTATGGAGAAAGGGAGGAATACGGAGGAGTTTTTCTCTAGAGTTTGTGTTGAAGGTCGTTGTGAGGAAAATGAGACCTTCGGTCATAGTGATGATTCTATTGTGCTTCAATGTACCAAAGGATTTTGTAAGAAGGGTTGTGTATGTGTCGGTGAGGGCAACGCTGACATTTTAGAGGTGGAGGGGGAAATTGTGGATGAAGGGTTAGAATTGAAACCTAATGACAAACTTGACGTTTATCTTAAGGAGATCATTGAATTGCTTGAATTGATTCCCAACAAGGTCGAGAGGAGGTACAAGCCCGAGCTCAAGCCTCTCTCGTCTTACCTCAGGAATGACTATCTTGAAGAAGAGAAGAGCAAATCGGTTGAGTTTGAACATGAAGCTTTCCGAGCGATAGAAGTCGTAAATACGGATTTAAGAGAGGTCGGGCTTGAGATAATTTTGTGAGTGGACGAGTTAGATGAGTTTCGGAATAGTTGATTTGAAAATGCTCATTTCCAAAAGGGAAGGACTGCAACAAATCCATGACGGAGAGAAATGGTTGATTGAGGTGATTAAAGCTCGTGAGGATGTCATTTGTTTGAGTCTTGAGGATATTACGGGAATTAGCCCTTCAAATTGCAAGCATGAAATCATTTTGAAGGATGATGACGAACCTTCTCGAGAACTCCAAAGGCGTTCAAGTCAAAATCTTGAGGCGATAGCGAAGGTTGAGAGATTGAAAATGTTGGAGAAGTTGGATGACCATCTTTCATATTGTTGCTTAGCGGACTTGTCAGGTTATTATCGATTCCCAATTCCACCCGAAGATCGAGTTAAAGTGACCGTTGGAATGGTTTCCCTTGGTCAAGTGACATTTGAGCTAGGCAAGGCCTCGGGAGCGTTTGAAAAATCGGATCCACCCGACAAGGAGGTTTGTGCTTTGGTGGATCCTCCCATCTTAAACTCCACATAATCAAGAAAGGAGTACATCAAGATAGTGACATTAAACAAGCGCTTCTTGGGAGGCAACCCATGTGCTCTTCATTTAATTCATTTATTTTTGCATCTCGTTCGTTCTTTCTTTCTTATTAAAAAAATCAAAAATTACTCAAAAAATTCAAAAAAAAATTAAAAAACAAATTGTGTCGTCTTTTTGTTCTTTTTAGACCTTGTTTTGTTTTGATTCATGTACATATTTGCTTGTGTTTTTGACTTTGTGTGATCTTCCATTTTAGTGTTTTGCTTTCCGACTCCAACCTTGACCGAATTGATGAGCTAGTAACGTCCATGGATCCGGGAGACACAAGCCATGCTCGGTGCTCTCTTGGATTGCTTATATGCTTAAGTGTACCCCACCGAGCTCGACCTAAACTCGCTCGGTTAAGGAAGTTTCTATTTCACCCTCCTTTTACTTGATTTTAATTAAAATACAATGAGGGCATTGCATGGTTTAAGTGTGGGGTGGGTAGGTTGTTAGGGTCCGGGTGTCATAAAGCATGATATGTCTTTCTTAACTCGAGCCTTGGTGAAGTGACGCTTACTAATTGTGCATTTATATGATTGAGTCATTTTTATGTCTTTTGTGTCTTTATTACATTGTTGAGCAATCACCATATGCTTGAAAGTTTAAATAGTTTACTTGTCGGGTTTTTTACATGTTTATGCCCTATTGTGCAAGGAGTTGAGTTTTTGTGCTTCGTCCAAAACTCGCCTATATATATATAATCAACATTTACTCGTGAAAAGATTGCAACGTTCTAAAATCTCTTTTGATTTTGTCTCCAAAACTCGGTGCAAACTAGTGAGTAGCCTTCTTGCATTTTTATGGAAATTGCATTGAGGAAGCTTGATGTTGCTCGTACATGATTGAATTGGGAAATGACCTCGAGGAACATATATCAACCTTATTCCGGCCATATCCAAGTATATAAGCAACTTAAAAATTCTAAATGAGCCTCATTGAGTCTATGCCCCATTTCTTGTTAGCCGAGCTCGATTTTAGCTCTCGTATCTTCATGAATTATGAGGTGAGAGTGTATGTTGTTAGTTGACTAGGAATGTGTGGGAAATCAATTGTGGGTTTCATGTTTTGAGTTGCTTATACAAAAAAAAAAAAAAAACAGAGAGAGGGAGAGAGAATAAACTCCAACACAAATCAAGAAAAGTGATAAAGTGTGCGTTCAAGTGAAAAGACTAATTCAAAATGGCTAAGTTTAGTAAAAAGAAGTAAATTCAAAAAACTTCAAAGTGTTGTGAAATAAAAGTCGAGAAAGTGTGTACGAACAAAAGGGTTTCTGACTCAAACTTTTGTGCACCCCTTTTTAATAAATTAATTTAAAACACGTCAGTTTGCTCGCAAGAGTACGAGGTAACTGTAGGGTGACGAGCTTGACTCGAGTCGTATCTCTCGAGGAAACAAGTGTTCGATCTTTCGGATGTTTTTCTCAAACTACGTACTAGAATAAAATACATGTACAATTGGGGTTTTAAAAGAAATTGAGTTGATCATTATAACTAAAGCAATAATTAAACTAAATCTGTTTAAACTAATTATTCTAACTAAATTATCAACTACGAGCAATAATTTAAACTATCAAAAATGCGCAACCATAAATCAAACCTAATTAACGAATCTAAAAGCATGAGCATAAGAAATTACCACTAAGCAACGAATCATAAGAATCTAAAATTAACGAATAACTAAGCATAAATCAACTCGCGTAAATAAACTAAATTAAACCAATATCTAATACTCAAGCATAAAACGATTAAACTAATTATCAAAACTAGAATTAACTAAGAAATTAACTAAGAGTTTAGAGTACTTATTGTAACTACAAAAAGCAGTAAAAAGCTCCAGCTATTCCGGAGTTTGAACGTTGATCTTGGGCGAAGAATGAATCCCGAACTCGAATTCGATGTTTTGGACGCATTGTTCTTCAATCCTTGATCTCCGTCTTCAAATAAAGTTATGAGATGTGGAATTATATTTATTATCAACTAAAATACCCTAGGGGGTCGTGTCTTTAGTGTCTACCTTTTAAAAATCCGAAATATAGAGGGTTTATATAGATATTGCAAGTCTTGGCGCACAAGAAACCCTAAAATCCGAATTCTGGGCCGTCGCGTCGACGGTGCATCGACTGACGCGTGCTGGTGCTCGGCGTCGGTGCTACCTAGGCGTGCACGTCGGCTGGGCGGGTGCGTCGACTGGGTGCGTTGACATCGACGCTTCAGCAAGTTGCGTCGACGTTGCGTCAACATTGGTGCGTCGACATCGACGCTTCAGCAAGTTGCGTCGATGCTGCGTCGACTGACGCAGATCATGGCTCGCGTCGACGGAGCATCGACGGTTGCATCAGTCGATGCGACTGCGCGTCTGCTTACGTCTCTCTTTATCTTTTGCTACTCATTTCGTCAGAAGCTCGTTCTCCTATTCTTGAACATCGAACTTCGTCTATTACGCGCTGAACTCTTCCGGTTACTTAGCTGTAAAGTGAAAACAACGAAATATCACCTATTTGCATCAATACGGTTAAAATACGGTAAAATAAGTTAGAACTATAAAAATACATAATTATGTTTAAATCGTCCAACTTATACCGAAAATAAATAGAAGAACGAACTAAAAAGCTAATAAAAATAATGACAAATCTACTCTAATCAACTACCCCACGCTTCATTGGTTTGTTCGTCCTCGAACAAATGATAATTTCAAAGTATAACTAGAATGAAAATCAGTTCAAGCAAAGAGTCGTGCATTGCTACATAGATAATTTTGAAAATATAAGTACAAGTTACGCAACGTCAAACACTTGACCATTATTACATTTTCGCTTCAAAATAAAATCATGCTTCCTCTCGAAGGATAATATATATAAGTACGCTCAAAAGCACTCAAGTATTTTCTGCATGGGACATGTATACACTCAAATCATACAATTACAAGCACAGTAAATAAGCACAGAAAATCAATCTCTTCTCAATCGCAAATTAAGCGTGTTATCGAACTAAGAATCGGAAAAGGTCTTTTCGGGTTCTAATGTAAGGCTCTTTGGACGGGTATGGAAAATATAAGTCGTGTGGCTAATCGCTCACTCAACCTAATCTAATCACGAAGCAATGCGCTTCACCTCGTTCAAAAATAAAAACCTCACTTAACACTCATAATGTAGCCTTTAAAAAGGCTATTCCTCAACTCAAAACTCGTAAACCGACTGAAAACTCAAACCACTTAAGTACAATTGAAGCTTATAGTGTAACGCCCCGATTTCACTTTATTCAAAATAGGATTTATATTTACGAAAAATATGACGAAACCTTGGCGTCACAATAAATGTCAAGACTTTCAAACTTTACGCAGCGGAAATAAACATAATATGAATAACCAAATCACCATCAAAGGAAATTTATAATCAAAAACACTTCTTTATGTCTAGTTCAAAGTTTATTTAAAACAATAAAACCAGTTTTAAAGAAAAACAAAACCAACAGTTACATTTTCATTCCTCTACTCGTCTCCCATCCGATCGACATCTTCGTTTGTACCTGAAAAATGTTGTTGATTTGGGATGAGCTCAACGTACTCAATAGTTACACTGACTTAACCAATGCAAAATCATACAACTCACAAATAGTACAATTGATCATAGAATTCATAGTTTTATCGTAGAAAATA
>BMAC01002395.1:0-49719 GCA_014905375.1 Phtheirospermum japonicum
CACCCAAAGCGAGTTTTCAAACTTCTCAATAGAATCGACTCCCAACCTATCATCAATAACCCCTACCTCCCCCTCTAAAAAGTCGCCGTTGCCCTCAACGACACACCGAAAGTCATTAACACAAAAATCGAGGTCACATAGAGGCACAACGGATTCATCATGTAGAACAAGGGGTTCATCCTCATAACATCTCTCTATATCGACAACCGGGCCAACCACCTCCCCATTGGTCTTTTCCTCCATATAAGCTCGCTCGATTATACCTTCTATCATGTCCATATATATCCGATCGATAATAGAATCTTTTGAAAGAGAAGGTAAAGTGAGGTCCACGGGGGTGGAATCAAAAGGAGGAAGAACACTCGGATTTGAAAGCACATCATCTTCCGACGGAGAGACGACCGTAATGTKAACTACCCCACACTTATCAAGGAACGAGACCGGAAGAGTGGGCGAAGGTAGCGGGTCGACGGGATAAGTAACAAGAGGATCGTGAGGCGGCGGTGGAGTAGGACAACCGGGTCCCGCACAAGGAGGAGTCGGTCCTGGGCTAGACATTTGAGCGATTTGAGCCTTCAATGCCGCAATTTTCGTAATCAACTCAAACTCCTTGGACGATAAGGGTGGAAACACCCCATGTGGTGGTGGAGGAGATTGTGGCTCTTCAAGAAGAAATCCCCCCACAAAGGGTCTACTAAAGTCTCTCATAGTGCGGACGGGAGGTGCATCGGAGAGAAAACCTCCAAAATGATCATAGGCCTCGAGAGCTTGGGATTTAGTAGTGGCACCACTTGGGACTTGATTAAGATTGGAAGAACGAGAATCGCCATACGAGCCGGGACTCTCAACGCCACCATTATACATATTCGGATAAGGCGTGGGGGCACTATAGCCACCATATGGAGAGGAATTCGGGTTTTGGTTACCAACGATCCCATTTGGATTAACAAAGCCTCCGTTATACATGTTCGGAATTTGAGGAGTAGGGGCTCTATAACCTCCATACAAACCGTTTGAACCCAAGAAGACGCTCGACCCAACATGGTTTGCACCATGCCCTCCCATGTTGGGTTGACCATAGCCGAATCCACCATTGGCAACGTGGTGTGCACCATGCCCTCCCACGTTGGGTTGACCATAGCCGAATCCACCATTGGCAACGTGGTGTGCACCATGCCCTCCCACGTTGCCAAATCCATTATACATCCCATTCCCAACATGGTTTGCACCATGCCCTCCCATGCCGGGAATGTATCCACCATAGTTAAAAGTACCTTGCATACTACACAAAAAACGTCAAATAACAAAGAAGCTAAAAACACAATGAAACTCCAACCAAATCGAAAGCCTTAACCAAGCCGAGTCGCAACGGTGCCATTTTGTTAGTAGAGTTTTCGTGGTGATGAATATATCAGCGAGTTCATGGCTCGATATTATCGGAATTCAATTCAATTGCAAGTTTCAAGGTGTTTCAAGATTGGAAAATAAAAGGAAAATGAAAATAAAGCAAATAAAATAGCTAACTATCCTAGYAATTGAAATAACAAGTTGGTAGGATACCTCGGTCGTATGCCTTAAATGAAAATGCAAGGAAGTAATGAAAATAAGCAAGAAAGTGCAATATTTCACCGAGTACAAGCATGCAAGCACAAGGTACAACTATGCATAAAAACTCAAATAAAGAAAATTGACTAAAATTGAAAGCATGAATGGATAAATCAATGAAAATAGACGGGAAAGTTCAAAACTTTAAGGAAAATAACAAGCAACAAAGAGTAGATCTAAGATTAAGCATGAAACAAAGCACAAAAATAAGATTTAAAATAAAGCATGTGCAAAACTCAAAATCAAGATGATCCAAGAGCCGATCTATGATCTAGACGTGTCACTCATCTAGATTCCATAGCCAATTCATATGTTTCATCATGAATTCAAGGTGCTAAGGCTAAGAGCATGAAAGGAAGAAAAATGCATGAAACATGTAAAATAACGTGAAATTAAACGATCTATGCCTCAATCTATGATCTAATTGTGTCACTCAACTAGATTCCATGGATGARTCACYAGATCAAGCACAAATTCTAATACCTAAGGCAAAAAGCATAAAACAAATGAAGAACAAAGCATGAAATTAAAAGAAAGCTTACTAGAATAAAGAGAGAATCCAAAAGCTTGTTTGAAATTGTAAGGAATTAAAAATCCAAGGGAGTACTTGAATCCTTCTTGAGCTTACAAACCCAAGGCAAAACTTGAAAATTAAATCTAGAGAGAGAAATTAAGTCCCAAACCCTAGCTTGGGTTGGGAGGAGGTGTCTTTACAAAAAATGAAGTTCTAGTCTATATATACTAGGTTAATTGGGTTTAAATGGGCCAATTTGACCTTAAAGCCTCTTTAAATCTCGGGTTTCACCCAATTGGACCCATGTTGACCAAATTGGCTCAAGGTGGTTTGGAGATGGCTCGGAGGTGGCTCGATCTTGGGCTGGACGAGAGTTGGCGCCCGGGCAGGGTTTGGCATCGGTTCTGGCGTGGATTGGCATCGGTTGGCGCTGGGTAAGGGGTTTGGCGTCAGTTCTGGCATGGATTGGCATCGGTTGGCGCTGGGTAAGGGGTTTGGCATCGGTTCTGGCGCTGTTTGGCGTCGGTTTTGGCGTTGATTGGCGTCGGTTTGAGCCTGGGCATCAGTTTTGGCGTCTCCTGGCGTGCGCCAAATGCTGCTGGGAGGCGCTGGCTTGGGTTTTGGCGTCTCCTGGCGTGCGCCAAATGCTGCTGGGAGGCGCTGGCTTGGGTTTTGGCGTCTCCTAGCATGCGCCAAATGCTGCTGGGAGCTTTGGCTTGGGTTTTGGCTTGCCTTGGCAATGCCTTGCGAGCATTCCAGAATGTTTGCCACTTTTGAAACTTATTTTGGCACAACTTTTCTTGGCATGGCTTGGCTTCTACTTGGCTTGTATTTTGYCCCTCSATTTCTCCACCTTTAAAATTATGAATTTTAAATAMCAAAACCCTAAGAGTTAAACCAAACCTCCAACTAATTGGAACCATTAAACCCAATTAAACTTAGAATTAACAAGTAACAAGAGAAACAACAAAACTAGAAAAATGACTTAAAAACCTAAATAACCGACGTAAAAACCGTTAAAACCACAATAAAAACCTAATAAAAATACGAGAAAAACACAACAATTACATGCAAAACACCAGCACTCCCAACATTGGTCCCAACATTGTCCCCATTTCTGTGCAGGTTATTAAGGCGCACGTGGCTTGGGTTGATGCACAGATGACCCAGCTGAAGGCCCTTCGTGGTTCACTTTTYGAGGCCCTTTTGCCTTCTGGTCAAAAAGGGGGAGAGAGTGTTGGCGACGCAAATGAGGATGGTGCTGCTGCTGATAAGGATGKTGATGTTGATGATGCTGATACAGTTGCTGTCGAGGCCTTGGCGAGTCTTGCTCGAGAAAAGCGAAGGAAGAGGATCCGCTCTCGCAACAAGGCCTTAAGGAAGTTGAAGAGAATGCAGGAGAAGAAGAAGAGCAAGGATAGGGGTGAAGGAACTTCGACATCCCCTCGACGTTCGAAGAGGGTCCAGAGTCAATAAAGTTCCTTTTTGATCTGTTTTGTTTTGTTAAGTGTTTTTCTGAACAATGCTGGTTTGTAATGTTGGGATGATGGTTTAACAACATTGGGTGTTTTATTTAGGGGGAGTTCACTAACTTAGGGGGATTTAGTTGTTTTTGTCTTTGCGTCGTAGTATTTTGTCCAGAAAGGCAAAAGGGGGAGATTGTTGAGAAATTAATTCTTGGCAATAATTCCTATTTTGTTATTTACCTTTCTTGGGTACAAAATAAGTTAGGAAACTTTATTTAGGACTTTATTTGTATCCTAGTTTAAGTACAAGACTTTGTTTAGTTTCCTATATTGTGTTTATGATTTATTTTGCTTTTTTACCAAGTTTAGGATTCTAGAATTGTCTATTTAAGACAAGAGAATTCTAAAGCTTGAGAACACTTTTTGACGCATGGGATTTTGGAAGGAGAAGACGCACGACGCAAATCAGGAGACGCACAGCAAAGGAAAAGAAGAGAAGACTACTCGGAGCCATTGTTCTAGATCAACAAGCTATTCGAAGTTACGTGACCAACGGAGAAGAGATTTTCAATCTAGGCGACAAGTATTTAGTATCAAGTTTTTGATATTCTAGTTTTCATATATTACTTTATATTTTTGTATTGAACGCGAACAAATCAAGTAATATAGTTTTCGGGTTTGTACACCCAAGTTCACAAGTACTTTTACTTGTGAACTGAATTTAATTTGCTGTGTTCTTAATTTAGTTTCCACTGCATAAATTTTGATTAACTCTGGTTGATGTTGTTAACCAGTGTTGGCTAACATTGATAAACAACATCACAAACTGAGACTTATTTTCAAAACCATAGACCTTCAAATTCTACAACAAGATCGGTTTTTGAGCGGGATTGTGAAGTGGTTCTTTTTCATTTACTTAAGGTGTTAATTAGACAGTACAGAGGACATGAATTTGCAATTAGAATACATAATGTTTATTAAACTGATACTTTACAATACATAGTCTGCCATTTTCAAATAAAGTATTCAAGATATCAACAAATCATCATATACTATCCCGAAATCAGTTCACTCCTTTTTTATTTTCTTAGTTGCTGAAGTATCATCAAAATAATTTTCATCAATCTTCAGTGAATATCATATTTTTTTTCTTTCTAATTTACAAATCATATAATTTGGAATCCCTGAATCAATTTGCGCTATACTTAAAACACAACTACAAATCATTCAATAAATTCCCAAAAAATAATTAAAGAAATCACCTGAATTACAAGGAAATTTTGAGTTTTGACAACAATACCAAGCGATTTTAAATTCGCATTATACTCGTCTAAATTCAGGACGCGATTCTCGCTGTTGTACTAATAGGGTGAGTGAGCTCAATGGCTGATCTGTCCGGCATCTGGTACATGAGAATGATGTGTGTCGTCCCTTCGACAAGTTTTATGGCATTTAGAGAAATAATGAACATTTCATAAACCAACAACTTGAGGATAAGACAATACTACATAATGGGAGATAAAAATTGAAGTATATATATATATATATATATATATATATATATATGTATATATATATGCTCACCATTGTTGTTTTCTCCACAACCAAATAGGATAGGAGCTCATCCAAAACCAAGAAGGCAAATAACATGCTTTGAAAGCCATCCAACTTCTATCAGATTTTATTAGATTCTAAATAATTTAGAAAAAAAAAATTAACCAAATCCGTCCCTTCGATAGGTTAAAGAAAAACTTCTGAATTTATATAAGAGGTAGGACAAGATATGTAAGCGTTAAAAAATAAAATAAAAATAGTGGACAAATATCGTTAAAACACCAGCAAATACGGCAACATTAATCACTTTATCCATAAATGATCCGATAATTTAACACACTGATCTATAAAAACAAATTAGCAACATGAAATTATCATTAAAAGATAAAAACTTAATTCATACTTGATCCCAACAATAATCATAATTTTCCATCAGATCTACCACAAAAACCAAAAAAAAAAATAAAATGAAAATACAAGAATCTCAAGATTTATTCGAAAATATCTTAGGAGCTTGAAGTAGAACATCCCAGCCCTTCCATCTCAGATCCATGGTCAACTTGGTCACATACTCCATCTCCATCTCAGATCTGATGAAAATTTTGAAGAGAAAATAATATTTTTGAGAAGATAATGTCGGAGGTTCGATAAGACGCTATGRTATATGTTCATTAAAAGAACAAAAATCAGAATCTCAGCTCTGGGCTTGTTTTTAGAGAAATGAAGAAGAAAAATGATACTGGTAGTAGATCTGAAATTCTGAGAAGGTTTCGTTGGGATTCAAGTTTGTTTTAATTCAAACTCCGAAGCATACAAAATTGAAAAATAAGCACACAAACAAACCTGTTGAGCAGCGGCCATGGATAGCAAGAGAGGTGAGGACGAGAGAGTGACGGTGCGGAAGGTGGTGGTTGTGAAAATCAGGGTTTTAGTTCGAAGTTTTTAGAGAAAAAATATCATTCCAGCACTCAAGGTTATGGGCCCATTCATTTTTCAGGAGGAAGGAAGGGTATTTCTGTCTACTTATCGTAAAAAAAAGAAAAAAAAAACAAAAAAAACACATGCCAAAAAAGTAATGAGCCACATGTTGAAAGGAGCAGCAGCTACAGTAGAACCCCTTCGTAGGTAGATTAAACATTTTTTAAAGAGATATTTCACATCGGTTATTATAAATAACCGATTTCAAGTATTTCAAATTTACGCCAGTTATTAAAAACCGATGTAAAATCTTCTTTTTGACATCGGTTTTTTTAATAAACAATGTAAATTATTTTAACATCATTTAAGATCGAGATAAAGGCTCGTGGACTGTGGTCTAACAGAGGAAATTCAGGACCAAGCCCAAATATGCAATAAGTCCAACGGACCACTAATCATCTTCTTCTCATGGTTCACAGCCAAACACAGCTCACGATATAAACATGCAAGCACAGCTCTACCCCAACTAATACCCGATGTCTTAAAACTGATGTTAAATCCCCTTTTTTGTAGTAGTGAATCCTTAGATTTTCAAAAGTACTACGATTGAGTCAAGAAATGCAATATTTCTTGAGAATATATATTCTTATAAAATTAAGTTGGAATCGGGTTCTAACAAAAGAACGTACAATTCTGCAAGTGGTTCTAAACCAAATAGTGGTGAACCAAGATGTCGAAAAAGGATAAAGACCGCAAAGTCTTTTAGAACTGATTTTATTACGTACTTGTTTGATGATGAGCCAAAATCTATTAAAGAAGCTCTATCCAGCCTAGAAGCACCGCTCTGGGAAGAAGCTATTAATAGCAAAACTGAATCCATACTGTAAAATCACACATGGTAGTTAGTGATCTACCACCTGGTCGTAGCCTTAAGGCTATAAGCGGATCCCAAAAATGAAACTTAAAGTAGATGGAATGGTTAATAAGTTTAAAACTTGTTTGGTTGCCAAAGGATTTAAACAAAGAGAAGGTTATAATTTGTTTGACACATACTCAACGGTAACGAGGATTGTTGCTTTGKACAGTATAGGGATTAATCAAATGGATGTGAAAACTGTGTTTATGAATGGGGTGTTAGAAGAAGAAATATACATGGATCAATTTGAAAGATTTATAGCGCCTGATATAGAGAAAAATATGTGCAAACTAATTTGATTATTTTACGGACTTAAGCGAGCTTCGTAACAAGGACATTTGAAATTTGATGAAATTATGTTGTCAAACGGTTACAATTAATGCATGTTAAAAAATTGTTCATGCCAAAGGAAAAAATGATCAAAAAGTATTTATGTCAAAGGAACATCACACCTATATTATTGTATGTTTATATATGGATATGTTGATGATGCAGCAGTAATCATAATGTGATCTGCTAAATTGGAAAATCAATAAATAACTTACCTCTTCCGATTGAACTGGCCAATTAATTAGGTGTTGATTAAAATCTTTATCAARATTGAGTACAATCTCGGTCCAATTTCTAATTTTTGATCGGAAATTAGTGCATACGACACACGTGACCCTAGAAGTTGGGGGTTCTACTAATTTACCGTCATCAAAACCTACGAGAAAATTAAATCAKATTTTATTTTTATTGTAAAATACTTACTGCGTTCACAAAATATATGCAACTTTTACATATTCGTTTGTTRACAAAAGATATACTTTATAAAAGTAATAATAACAACAGAAAGACAAAAAAAATCCTACTTAATTTGCTTTGTTTAAAGTATGAACAATAACAACTTCATAATCTCAATTACATTCATTATACCTTCTTAATTTTTGTGTTTTTGTCATTACTTTTATTGCAACAGAAAATCTTATTGCACTTTCAATCAAACTCAATGCATTAGTATAATGTATGAAATGAAAAGAAAAATGCATGCAAAAGTATACAGATGTTGTGACTAATGTTGATATTGGGTGTCACAATATCACAAACCAACATTGGTTCAGACAATGCACATACCGAGATCTCTTCTCAAACGAGAGAAGGTCTCGAAATCTAATGCCTTAGTGAAGATGTCAACAAGCTGATTATCTGTTTCAATATGCTCAAGGCTAACAATCTTCCTCTCAACTAAGTCTCGAATAAAGTGGTACCTTATGTCAATGTGTTTGATTCGAGAATGCTGGACTGGATTTTTCGAGATGTCAATGGCACTGGAATTGTCACACAACACAGTCAAGATACTACTGTGCAGACCATAGTCTTCTATCATTTGGTTCATCTATAGTAATTGTGTGCACGCACTTCCAGCTACAATGTACTTGGCTTCAGCTGTAGAAAGAGAAATGCAATTTTTCTTCTTGCTGTACCAAGAGATTAGATTGTTACCCAAGAAAAAACAGCCTCATGTTGTACTCTTTCTATCTACTACATCCCCAGCCCAGTCCGAATCAGTATACCCTACAAGTTCAGTACCAGTATCTTTTGTGTACCACACACCTAGTTCAGTTGTAGCAATAATATACCTTATTATTCTTTTAACTGCTTTTAAGTGTGACTCTTTTGGATTAGACTGATATCTAGCACATAAGCACACACTATTCATAATATCTGGTCTACTTGCTGTCAGATACAACAGACTCCCTATCATACTTCTGTACATGGTGTTATCAACACCCTTACCCACATCATCTCTCGATAGTTTCACAGTTTTACCCAGTGGGGGGTTTTCTTATGAGTTTCACTTTCTAGCCCAAACTTTTTGACTAAGTTCTTAGCATATTTAGTTTGGGAAAGGAAAATACTATCATCAAACTGTTTGATTTGAAGACCAGGAAAGTACGAGAGATTACCTTCCATGCTCATCTCAAATGTGTTGGACATTCGAGTGATAAACTCCTTGACCATCTGCTCGTTAGTGGATCTAAAAATAATATCATCCACATAAATCTGGACGATTAAGATGTGCTTATTGGATTTAATAAGGAACAAAGTTTTGTCAACTTCCCCTTGTCTAAAGTTCAAATAAAGCAAATGTTGAGTTAGCCTTTCATACCAAGCTCTAGGAGCTTGTTTTAAACCATAAAGAGCCTTTTTTAATTTCAAAACAAAATTCGGTTTTTGAAAATCTACAAATCCTTTAGGCTGATCATATTTCTCAAAGTAATCAGTAGTCTCGGCATTCAGGCACACGATATTGTCTTCAAGGATACCAACATGGACATCGTCGTCCCACACAACATTGGTGAATAAGGATGGAACAGGCTTAGTTGACTCGTAATCATTGACATCCTTGGTAAAGTCTGTATCAACCATGCTCTTTTTCCTGAGAGTGTTAGGACACTCATTCTTATAGTGTCCCCAACCCTTACATTCGTGGCATTGCACCTCACTGAATGGTTTCGAGGGATTGGAGGTATTGGGAATTGACGATGTGGATTGAGATCTGGGAAGGGCTCATCCATTAAACTTTAGAGTAGACGTTTGTGGCCTGGATTTTGTGCTTGACCCTCCAATGCTGTTCTTCTTCTTCAAGAAATTATTGAAACGTTGGGTCACAAAGGACAATTAGTCTTCCTCAAGCATAGTGGATTCCATCCTTTTCAGAATCCCATTCAAATCAAATGCCTCATCATCTTCATCGTTTTCTAGGTTTGCATCGGAGGAGAGGGCCACATTCTTCTCTTTTAAGTTGGAACCAAGGTGTTCCATCTCATATTGCTTGAGGTTTCCGACTAAGGTGTTGAACTCTATATCATCAACATCTTTGGATTCTTCTATGGCAACCACCTTCATATTATATTTATTTGTGATGGATTTGAGTAGTTTTCCCACAAGACGTGCATTCGTTATTGACTCTCCAAGCTCTCTACACTCACTTGTAACGTCAGATAGTCTCATAGCGTAGCCCATGATAGACTCCTTTTCGTCCATTCTCATTGTCTCGAAGGTGGACATCAACATTCTGAGCCTAGATATCTTCACGCTCTGAGTCCATTCACACACCCTTTGGAGTGCGTCCCATGAGTCCTTTGCTGAGTGGCAATTCTTGATGACTCTATAATAACTTGCATCCAAATATCCACACAAGGTGTTTATGCATTTGGAATTCCAGTTTGCCGTAGCTATTTCATCAGCAGTCCAATCTTCCTCTTTCTTTTCGATGGTATCACCCTCACCATCAGTGACACGTGGCTTTTCCCATCCAATTAAAACAATTCTCCATGCACGTTCGTCAATACTCTTTAAGTGCCATCGCATCCTTTGTTTCCAGAGAGAATAGTTATCCATTGAGGATCGGAGGCTTTGGGTTGCCTTGAGCATCCATAGCACCTAAAAATAAGGATCAGTACTTAAAAGGTTAAGTAACCTGCTCTAGATGTCAATTATAAAATTTTAAGGTCTGTGGTCTTGAAAATAAGTCTCAATTTGTGATGTTGTTTATCAATGTTAGCCAACACTTGTTAACAACATCAACCAGAGTTAATCGAAATTTATGCAACGGAAATTAAATTAAGAACACAACAAATTAAATTCAGTTCACAAGTAAAAGTACTTGTGAACTTGGGTGTACAAACCCGAAAACTATATTACTTGATTTGTTCACGTTCAATACAAAAATATAAAGTAATATATGAAAACTAAAATATCAAAAACTTGATACTAAATACTTGTCGCCTAAATTGAAAAGCTCTTCTCCGTTGGTCACGCAACTTCGAATAGCTTGTTGATCTAGAACAATGGCTCCAAGTAGTCTTCTCTTCTTTTCCTTTGCTGTGCGTCTTCTCCTTCCAAAATCCCGTGCGTCAAAAAGTGTTCTCAAGTTTTAGAATTCTCTTATCTTAAATAGACAATCCTAGAATCCTAAACTTGGTAAACAAGCAAAACAAATCCTAAACACAACCTAGGAAACTAAACAAAGTCTTTTCTAATTTATTGGTTTCTTATATTTTTTTTTTTCTTTCGAATATTTGTAGACATTGGAGGTCACAACAAGCATGGCCGCGACCGTGTCAATTTCATTGGCTACTCCAACTGTGAGGAATGCTGCCTTAAAGTTTTTCAACTGAAATTCTTGGCCATGGACTAAGCTCTATTTAATACTATATGAGCAAATTAGATGTCTATGCAGTGGACCTTATATGTTTATTTATTTTTAATCTCGTTCTTTTTAAATAATGAATATAGCTATATGTTATTATTCATCTTTCCTCTGGATGTTGGTTTTAGTGTCGTACAATTGTTAGTTGTTGGCTTTGTTAAATTTGATTAGGAAATGAAATGCATATTGCGTCATTATTCCACTTTCTTTTATTTTATAAAATAGCCATTGGCAGATTAAATCTTTTGATTGTTTGTTACATTTCCTTGATTTTGAGAATATTCAATTGAGTTGGCTTTATGCTCGATTTCTCAAGACTGGAATGTGCCTCTGACTTTTCAAGTTGTTGGAAATGATGATTATGTAAATTTGAAAGTTATGTTTTTTAACACAAATACAAAAGCAGATGTTTTTAACACGACATAAATATTATAATTTACATGTCATATATAGTTTTTTCTTTTTTTGTATGTTATTGTAATTTGCTATTCTTTATAGATACGTTTTGGTATCTTGGCGCCTTTTGCGAATGTTATTATTGCAATTCGTAATTTTCTTTTCAAATTAGGCTCTTATGAAATTGCAATTTGCTATTCTTCAAAGAAATGTTTTATTATTTGAATGTTTGTGCGCATGTTGTTATTGCAATTTGTTTTTCAACTTAGGCTCTTTGGTTGCAATGAGATTTTATATCTTGTTTGTCTTGATTTCGACAATTATTTCATTATATTATAAATTTTGTCTAATAAGGCCTAAAACCATGTTCTTGATGGTTTCGTCAATCACATGTTGCCAATCAAACACAGGTGGGACCAAAACAAATTGGGTGGAGATAATGTGCATGGGAGCTATAGGGACCTTCGTGCTGGTCAGTGAACCTGCTGCACTGGGGTGGCAGCGGCAAGCCATTGCTTCGGCTTGAGTCGAAGCATGCGTGCTTACTCGACTCGTTTTGGGCCTCGTTAAGTTTCTAATGTTGTGTACTAGTTTGTGTTGTTAGGGCTTAGTGTCATGATGGATAAAGGTCCAGTGATGGTTTAGTTTGGTGACGACGAATAAACGTCAAATTGTGTTTTGTCACTATAATTATATCTTGTGATATTTTAACAACACTTTTTGTAATACTAGTTTGTGTTGTTGGTACTTTTGAACTTTTATTTTTATAATCAAAATGTTTACCAACTATTGGAAAAAGTTTTTATTTGTAGTAGAATATGACCGAGGTTTGAGAGTTAAACTGTAAAACAGTCTTTGTGACTGATTTGGTTTTTATTTTTTGAATTAAAATTAAAGATGATGATGATGAAAACTATGTTTCGTGAGACTTTAATTATATATTGTGATACTTCAACCTTTTTTTTTTTTTTTGATACTTTAACTTCCCTTTATGATAATTTAACATTGTTTTGTGATATTTTAACTACATATAGATAAAAAGAGTTATGAAAAAATAAAATATATAATCATGTGATACTTCAACTATATTTTGTGATACATTTATCTAAATTTGTGATACTTTTACTACAATTTGTAATAATTTCCTAGAAACTATTGCGATGTTATTATCTGAAGTTTTAATATCTTAAATAAACTTAGAATAGATTTACATGGAGTTGTGATATTTGTACTACAGTTAGTAACATTTTTATAAGCATATAATATGTGATACTTTGGATTGAAGTTGTGATTCTTTTAAATGAAGGTCAAGTACTTTTCTATGATTTGAAATACATTTTTTAAATATCTTAATTATGTTTTATGGTACTTAACTACTTTAAGTTTAAAACATACATATAAGAAATATTGATACTTTAATTGTGCTTTTTAATATTTGAAGTAATTTGTGATACTTTTGGTTGGTTTTGTGATATTGTTGCAGTAATATTTGTAATATTTTTCTCTATTACTATAATATGCATGATTCTACCTAAAATTATGATAGTTTTAATTGAAGTTATCATACTTTTAAAATAATTTGCAATGACTTTATATACAAATGCAATTTGCATTTTTTTTTTTACCTACAATTAAGATACTTTTAAGTCAAGTTATGCTACCTTTACTACAATTTATTATATTTTGTAATATATTTATATGAAACTATCATATAAAATTGCAATACTTTTACTCGTAATTATAAAACTTTTAGTTTAATTAATATTTTGTAAACTAATTTATCAATTCTAATATTCAAGTTGGATATAGCATGATGTTATATGTATCAGAATGTAAATACTGTCAAGGTCTAATGATAGTAAGCTAAAACTAAAATACTAATATGGTAATATTATTAATTAATCAAATCCTAACTCGACATAGTCTTATTAAAACATGAAGTAGAATTGAAACATAATCAACCCTTATTTGTTAATTCTGTTGACACTTTGATGAGGTATCAAACTTCTTATGGACCTATTCTACACGTGCCGTTCTCTTATAAATCAAGAATCCTACGTGTCAATCTCTAAAAATTCTCTATTTTTAACTTCCTTTTATAATTTTTGATAGGGGTATATAATAGAGCTTTTTTTTTTTTTTTTCTACCTCTCATTAATCACACTTTATTTTTTTGTCAGCCTCTCATTAATCCCTCATTTATAAAGAAACCTAATCGCATCGACGGCGATTGCATCCGTCAACTCCCCTAGAGATATAACAGTCTGAAAGGTAGATGTTGCTGCCAAGTTTTTTCAAGGTTGTGATTTTTCCTACTAATCAATCCATGGTGAGTTTTTCGAATTTTTTTTTCACTTTTTTATTTATAAAATTTCCGGGCTAAATCTATATATGTTGAAGTTGCCCGGTTTTGTTGATTTCGCCGTTGATTTTCTAAATTTAGGATCTTCTGAGTTGTAATTTTGAATCTTCTGAATTATGGCCTTAAATTATTGCTTTGTGAACCACAGTGAGTTTTTCGATTTTTTTTTTTCACTTTTTTCTTTATAAAATTTCCTATTTCCGAACTAAATCTATTTTCAGAATTAATCTTTTTACATGTTTGTGCATATTTGTCATAATTTTTTGAGAATTTGTTTGTCGCTGCTTCTGATTTGTGGGAATTGATATATTACTATTTTTTCACTACAGCTTTGATGTCCGCCGTTTTATTTCTTACCGAGACCTAAACCCTAAAGCAGAAAACAGAAGAAAACTTCCTACCTTTCACCGCCATAAAATCGTTCCTACTGCCGTCTCACGATGTTGCTGCCGACTTTTTTTAAGGTCATCATATTTCCCAAGAATCATTCCATGGTTAGTAGTCTCGATTCTTTGCTCTATATCTGTTTTCGGTTTTTATTCAATTTGCTAGGGATACGATGTACTTTCGGATTTTAATTTTCTTACAGACTAAAATTTATCTGAATACGATGTTTGATCTTTTTGGAAAATTTGAAATTAATATTTTTACATCTGTTGTCTAATGATCCTTTTTTTTTTTGGTGGTGGAAATTCAGCCCAATTTTGAGTCGGACTCTTTGCTTTGAAATTGATTCCTCTATATCTCAGATCTTGTCAATTATTTTCCACCTCTCGGTTGTATACTTATGAAATCGTTCAAATCAGATTTTTGATGTCAGAGTTTCATTATCGGAATTTAATTTTTTTGTAAATGTTGTTTACCGTCAGTAATGAGTCTGGAGGTTTGTTACCGTAACTGTATGTACATTGTCGGAGTTGGCAGGGGTGATGTCAAATTGCGGGTTGAAGTCGGCGAGTACTAACACAGATTGATCTTAATTTTTTCTTTCCATTATGTTCATTTTTTTTTTTTTGAGAATTTTTAAGAAATAAAACTCATTATTTTTACTTCTATTTATTCAATCTGCTTCTGTAATTTGAACGAATTTTATGGACTGTAATGTATTCGGAATTTATTTAAATGTTATCCATTTTGATATATATATTTATTATATTAGCTATATTTCACATTTCATGTATTTTGAAGCTGCTTCCTCCAATTGTCGCCAAAATTGTTCTTGAATGTGGGAATGCTCTGTACACTTTACGGAATGCACGAAGGGAGTACTTGGGATGTTTCCGTTCAAGTTGAAGATGATAAGGTCAGTTGTGTTTAGTCCATTATGGTGTCAACTCCGAATAAATTTGCCCATTCATATTTACTGATTACACACTTTAATTCGTCTATATTTGTTTCTAAATAGTTAATATATAATTCTCAGGTTTATCTTCAGCATATTTTTCTTATCATGTTCCATCTGTGGTTCAGTTAAAATTGCACATTTAGCATTGGTATTTTATTTCTTTCTGTTTTGGACAATTCCATGATTTTTCTATGGCCAATAATATAATTTTTGATTTACTTAAAGAGGAACTTGAAGACCGTCATACAGCAGATTGAACTTGATGGTAAACAGATTACCACTGTGTTATATTTCTGATTAACCATGCAAAACACGTATTTTTTAAAATTTGACTCCGGAATTGAAGATTTTAATTGATTTGTGATTGACTATTTTAATTTTTTACCCAGTTTGTTTTATTTCTCTATATATGGAATACTCATTTTTCGTATTTGACTATTTTAAAATAAGAATATTTGGTTATTTTTGTTTTTCAACTTAATAATTTCTTAAATTTATCAATCACAAAACTGTCATGTGCCAATTAATCTCCATTAATTTTAATGTTATGGTTAATCAGTAACTGTTAATTTACGAAAATCACGGTCACGTTCAATGTGATAATTATTAATAATTCTAATTCACAAAAAGTTATTATTAAGTTTACTTTACATTTTTATAATACCTTTAAACATATTCTAAAACAATTTAATTGTCATTTGCAAAACATTATCATAACTATGTAATTGATATACATAAAAATAGAAGAAGTCCGCGTACAACTAATTGATTTTGTGCAATCTTTTTTGGATATTTTATAATAAGTATATATGGTTATTTTTGTATTTCAACTTAATGATTTCTTAAATATATCAATCACAAAACTAACATTGTGCCAATTAATCTCCATTAATTTTAAAATACCGTTAATCAGTAACTATTAATTTGCAAAAATCACGGACAGAATTGATTGTGATAATTATTATTAATGGAAATTAACAAAATATTAACATTGCCAATACATTTTTTTAAGATCTTGCAATTATCACTAATTATAGCTATCAGCTCATTTTGAAAGCCATTGGAAGTTTACCATAGATTAAAAATAATTTATTTAATTGAATAACAAATATTTTTTAATTGATTTAGAATTTCATTATACCTTAATAACTATATTACCATAAAATTATATATCTTCATATTTTGATAAACCCTATAAATAGTTGATTGAGAATCTTTTTATAGGTATACAATATTTATTTATTTATAAAATTTTTATAAACAATGGAGCTACATCCTCGACCCCAGTATGCCATCAATCGCAGGATGTATATTGCTTATTCTAGCAAATATCATTTGGTATTTCTTTTTATAATTTTTTATATATAATAATTTTTTTTATTTAAATTTATGTCTCTCTAATAAAAATTAATTAAACATGCGACGATTTATTTTATGCTCATATTATTGGCGTTTTGATCAATACTTTTTATTTATATTCTGAATACATGAACATAAGTTTTCTTGCCCATGGAATAAATTGTTTATCAAGAAATATTCTACGATCAATAAATTATTAACTTTTTTTCTTTTGCAACGAATATATTAAATTTTTTGTCTTATATGTATATTTATCGTATAATATTCCGATTTTATAAAACATCAAACATCGTGTGTATATATATATATATATATATATATATATATATTACAATTTCATATATTTAAAGTGCAAAATTATGTAACAGAATGTTCCGGAGACTTTCTCCAAATTTTTCGAAGATGCACTCCCTGTCTATTTCAATCTACGAAATTGGTGTGGAGATTCATGGCCAGTTGAATTAGCATATATTGTATTTCTATTATTCCACTTTAAATAATTTATAATATAAATTATATACGATACAAAATTAGTTGATTTTATGTTGTTGTTTAATTCCATGATACTATAATTGACATGTGTCATATATATATATCTATTTATTTTATACAATAAAACCAATTATTTTTTTTTAAATTATATATTGAAATAGTATTCATTGATATGTCATACATATACAATTTATTATCAATCACCGAGGTTTATATGGAAGTTGTGTGTAAAAAAAAAAAGAAAATATTGATCTCCAATTAAAAACTATTATAACTTATTGGTATTCGAACCAATTGAACCTGCTTTACCTTGATTAATGCCTTAACCGATACTTTAATAGTTCTTATTCGCTTATGCACGCCAATTCATTTTTATTACGCAACAACCATTTCAGATTATTCACCATTATACTTCAACCTTAATTCTGCTGCCAAAACAAAAAACACCGCAAGATACTCCGTTAGAATTGATTTATCTATTCCTGATTCCGACTTTCAAGAAAACAATTCTGTGCGCTGGAGCTTTCTTCATGGTATGTTTTTTTTCGCCATTATATATCTCTGAGATTAATTTTTAAATTATAAACAACATTACTTATACTGCTGAATAAGAATTAAGTCGTAATACAACGAAGAATTCCTAAGGTTTATTTAAGATTCTGCTTTTAAGGAATTGATTAGTTAATATTATTAGTTTAATTAAGGTTTATGATAAGGTGTAAGTATTCTTAAGGTTTATTTGAGTGGAAAATTAATTTTTTTGTCTATTATGTTGTTCATTTTTTTGCAAAAAAAAAAAAATAAATATAAAAAATCATGATATTAATTGCAATTTCAAAATCACTTACCATCAAGTTTTAAAAATGATTTGGTTGATTGATTTTACGACATTCGAAAAAAAATTATATGTTAAAGTTGATTAGTTAATATAATTACTAAATGATAAAAAATCATTAAGATATTGTATTTAAGTTTAATATATTAGTTTAATGAAATCAATACTTAAAAAAATAAAAAATTCTAAAGTCGATAGATAGATTTATGATAAAATAAATAAATAAATAAATAATTTTCTAACATAAAATTTAGTTCCTAACTAATGAGACATAAGGACATGCTATAGATTTGCCATTTGTCCACATTCATTATAAAATATGTACAAAGTATAATTATATATATATATATATATAGTTATAGTTATAGTTATAGTTATGTATGAAATGGTTAAATATATGTATCTATAAAATTAGATTAAATAATTATTGTATTAACATTAATTCATAATGTATGTTGTTCTAGGAGAATAAATAGGTATTTATAACATTTATTAACATTAACTTATAATGTATTATTGAATTTATGAGATGTGTGTTATGTGAATGGATATGTAGTTCATCGTTCATTGTGTATTTGGCTGCTTTGTTTGCGAATTAATTTCATTTGATGCAAAAGAACTATTCTTCACAAGAAAGATCTATTGAGATCTCTTTAGATCACTTTTGTATGGTTTTATGAAAAATTATAGGATTGTAAGAATTTATTTTTCACTTGAAAGGTTTATTTGTAATTTTAAAAGATAATTGAGATTTTTATTATTAAACTAAACTTCACGAGTGGTTTTTATTATTAACTCAAATATTAAATGCCTAAATATCGTGTTTCTTGATTGCAGAGTGTTCACAGGGTACTACGGCCCGAAACTACACAACGGTGAGAAAAGGGCTACATCAGATTATAATGTGGTGTCAATGCAAATGAGAGGTTGTGTGGCATCACCAAGGAGGCGTCATATCCGGTCAAGTTAATTGATCGACAACCCTAAATCACCAATAAATGATGAATGTATTTGAATATAAATTATAAAATATTTTTTAATTGATCAATCTTATCCTTTTGTATCATACTTTGTTTGTTGGATTTTGTGTCGGTCAAGCTTCTTAAATATTAATAATTCACTTTCTTAATTTATTAAAAATTATTTTTTATATATTTCTTAAATATGCCCGTGTAAACGCGGGTATTTGAACTAAGTTCATACTATAATTATTAACTCTCCAAATATCGGCATAATTCATTTACTATCATTAACAACAACAGATCCCTTACAAACATGGAAAATAGAAAAGGAAAAAAAGAAAAAAGAAAAAACGAAAACACTTTTTCAAAAATCCTATCAATTACTCAATCCCCTTTTTTCAAACAAATCTTACGGTGGTGGGAAAGAGTGTAGCCTCCAACTCTTTATATTTTGATTTATATCCCAAGATTATAAGTTTTAATTTTAGTTTGAACGTAGAAAACTCAACCTTTTCGGCTCCAATCTCTACCAATTTAAAGAAAATCCCTTTCCCTCGATGAAGAAGAAACTGTTGTGGCTACGGTGGCAGAAAAATGGTGAGTGGGTATGTCTGTGCGTGTGACAGGGGGAGAGAGGGAGAAATTTAAATGGGAGTGGTTCTGTGTCGTTTTTCTTATATACTTATATATGGAGCAGGCGGGTTCACTGGTGGATTTCTGGGTTAATATAAGTAAACGGTAAAAAGTGATCTCACTGTATATATGAGACCGATCGTATACAAGTATTTTCTTAACAATAATAATATAAAGGAAAACATTTTGCCTTCCAATCTATTGCATTATTTTTTTTCCTTTGCCTACTAAAATATAAAGAAATTGAAAATGTCTACTAAAATATAGGATTTTGACATATTACCTCGTATTATCAGTTTTCCAGCAAAAAAAGTGGCTGAAAAGGTTGGTTTTGGGACTTCGGAGGGGTTATCAACGTCGGTTTGAGCTGAGACTTTGCGTGGTGACTAAAAAAAAAGAGAAGAATCCAACGGAATCAAGAAATTCATAAAAGAGCACCGAAATTTGGTGTATATATGTATGATTAAGTAATTATGGTTAGGGTATCGGAGAGGTTATCAACATGGATGAGGCTTGAATTTTGCATGGTGTCTTCCAAAACCAACGACGGACAAAATGGAGTACCAAAAGTTTCACCGGAGAAATCTTTTAATTTTGTGATTCTTTCTAAAAAAACTAAAAGATTACTTCGGTGAACTTATTTCTGGTGCGCTGTTCCATCCACCATTGGTTCCATTGGATTCCTCTCGTTTCCACGCAAAGTTTCAAACCCATCCGATTACATGATACCTATTAGACGTAGCATAGCGGAGCATATATACAGTTTTTGTAACCCTACTTGATTTGTGTTTTTTATGTATTATATAATTAGCTATGTAATATAATTAGTTTTAGTAGCCTTAATGATTACATGAACATCATTACAAAGAAACGAACACACAATAATAAACTAATGATTACATTAACGTCATTACAAAGTAATGAACACACAAAATAAACTAACGATTACACAAATGTCTTTAGAAAGTGATGAACACGCCAACTACAGAGCCACACATCATATAATAGAGCAAAAAAATAATGCATCATCAAATAGCTAAAATGAAAAGTTCAAACAAACACACATAATCCGATTCATCTAATTTAACTCTTTGATCCACTTCTTAGATACCTTCATAATAGATACCTTCATAAGGGACTTTAATTTCACTGGTTGTCTCTTACCGGTCTTGCATCAGGTTCTAACTCTATCCGATGCATGCAAGTGGTGGGACTGATCCCTTTGATGTCGCCAATGCTCCATCCTATGGCTTCTTTGTTTTTGCTTAACATCGCAGTTAATTCTTTTTCTTCATGTCCTTTTAATCCAGAATAAATGATGACGGGCTTTTTGTTGTCGGGCTCGAGAAAAACGTATTTCAAATGGCTTAGTAGTGGTTTTAGTTCCACTTTAGGCTCGAGGTCTGGTGCATTAGCTATTTCATACAACTCTTCATCAAACTCGTCAAACTCCTCATAATCTTCAGTGATTTTACTTAAGTCAACTTCTAGTATATCCGCCACCCTTCTCAAAAATTCGACGTCGTCCTCGTCGCCTAAACCGCCCAAAACTGTGATTCCTTTTAGCTCATGGACGCATGATGCAATGGGGTCAAAGAACGAACAATCATCTTGCATGGCAGAGATAGGAGTGTTTGAATATCTTTTAGAGAAAATGTCACTGATTCGCCCAAAATGGTCATTATCATCCTTCCTTTGTGAACATCAATCAAAGTATAGGAAGTAGACATAAACGGGCGCCCTAACAAAATAGTATGCTCCTTGCTTTCAATCGGTACTTCGCCAACGTCCAAAATCACAAAATCAACTAGTATCACAAGCTCTCCAACTGTTTTGCATGTAATTGTTGTATTTTTCTCGTATTTTTAATTAGGTTTTTATTGTGGTTTTAACAGTTTTTATGTCGGTTATTTAGGTTTTTTAAGTTTTTTTCTAATCTTGTTGATTTTATTATTTCTTGCTAATTTTATAATTTTAATGGGTTACTTGGTTCAATTACCTTGAGGTTTGGCATAATTCTTGGGTTTTTATGTTTAAAATTCCTAATTTTAAAGGTGGAGAAAGTGAGGGCCAAAATACAAGCCAAGACGAGCCAGGACGTGCCAAATCAAGCCAAAAACTAGCTCCAAAATGCCAAAACAGTCTGGAATGGTTGTCAAGGCGAGCCAGGACAAGCCAGGACTCGCCAAACGCACCTTGGAGCGAGTTGGCCCGAGCCAAGGCGCGCCTGCGCGCAACTGCCGGCAGCCCTCGCGCACTCCTGCGCGCTCCCGCGCGCAGCGCCCAGGCACGCTCGCGCAACCTCTCGCCAACCTTCGCCCAGGTGCGCGCCAACCATCGCCAGCCCTCGCCAAGCAGCGCCCAGTGCCAGCTCCCGCCTGCGCCCAGGATCGGCCATGGTCGAGCCATATCAAGCCAAAATATGCCAAAAAGCTAGCCAAGGGTCTAAGAAGGTGCCTCCGGGTCAAACTTGGTCAAACCCGGGAATTTCAAGCCTTTTTGGCTAATTTGGCCCATTTAAACCCAATTAAATTAGTATAAATAGACTACAACTCTCATTTTTGTAAAAACACCTCCTCCCAAACCAAGCTTGGGTTTGGGACTTAATTTCTCTCTCTAGATTTAATTTTCAAGCTTTGCCTTGGGTTTGTAAGCTCKATAAGGATTCAAGTACTCCCTTGTATTWTTAATTKCTTACAATTTCAATCAAGCTTTTGGATTCTTTCTTTAATTCTAGTAAGCTTTCTTTTAATTTCATGCTTTGRTCTTCATTTGTTTTGTGCTTTTTGCCTTAGGTATTAGAAGTTGTGCTTGATCTTGTGAATTGGCTATGAATCCTAGTTGAGTGACACATCTAGATCATAGATCAAGTCCTTGATTTGTTTAACATCTAGATGATTCTCGATGTGTCGTTGAGGGCAACAACGACTTTTTAGAGGGGGAGGTGGGGGTTATTGGTGATATGATTGGAGAATTTAAAGATTCGCTTGGAGTGGAGATTGTTAAGAAGATTGAAGATTCGCTTGGGGTGGAGGTTATTGACGATGAGCTTGAAAAAATTGACGATTATCTTAAGAAGGATGAAGAGAMCAAGTCGATTATTATCCTTGCAAACTCGCACCGAGAAGAAGAAGAGGAGAGGATGGTTGAAGGGTTTAAAATTCTTAAAGATGCCATTGAGTGGAGACCCAGAGTGGTTGAGAAAGTTAGCCCTTCGAATTTAATTCTTGATGATATGATGAGAACCGGGAMATGGAGGTTGTTAGTAGAGGGCTTGATGTTCGTAATGTCRAAAAGTGAGTGGGTMAYMCCCATTGACTTMGTGCCCAAGACGAGCGGCTTGTTAGTTRGTGAGGATGAAGAAGMAAGGTTGTTGGCCACGAGGGCGTTAACGGGTTGGAGGATGTCGATCAAGTTTAAGAAGTTTCATGAGGCTACAAAGAAAGATCGTTTCCCTTCCCCGTTTATCGACTACATGATGTACAAGGTAGCCGGTCAATACTCCTTTCATTTCTTTGATGAGTCATCGGGTCATTTTAAAATCACCATCCCACCCGAGGACCGAGCCGATATGAGTTTCATTTGCCCGCTTGGAACGTTTGCTTTTTGGCGAATCTTATTTGAGTTGTGCAATGCGCCAAGGATGTTCCAAGGAATGGATCCTCCCGACAAGGAGGAGATTATTTTGTGGACCCTCCCATTATCTTCCCACCTTGATCGAAAAGGGAGTATGTCGAGCTAGTGACGTAAAACAAGCGCTTCTTGGGAGGCAACCCAAGTTCTTTCCATATCTTTCTTTCTTTGTTTCTTTTATTCAAAAATCCAAAAACACTCAAAAATTCAAAAATCCAAAAACATTTGAAAAATTGAAAAATAAAAAAAATATTTTGTTGTAATTCGTGTACATATTGAGTTTTTAATTTCGTGTGATTTTATTTTCTGGGTTTGGTTTTTCGACTTCAACCTTGGGCAATTTCATTTTGTTAGAAGAGTTTTTCGTGGTGTTGAAATAAATCAACGGGTTCATGGCTTAGTATTATCGGAATTCGATTCGATTGAAGGTTTCAATGTGTTTCAAGCTAACAAAATAGTATGCTCCTTGCTTTCAATCGGTACTTCGCCAACGTCCAAAATCACAAAATCAACTAGTATCACAAGCTCTCCAACCTGCACTAAAACATCCTCAACAATCCCCAAAGGTTGCCGGATTGAGCGATCGGCCAACTGTAATTGCATGGTTGTCGGCTTCAGTGTTCCAAGATCAAATTCTCGATAAAGTGAATAAGGCATTAGATTAATTCATGCCCCAAGATCTAACATTCCCTTTGTGGTTTGTCCATTAGCCAAGGAAATAGTAATGCAGAAACTTCCAGGATCTTGTTCCTTAGGTGGCAATGGTTTTTTGAAAACTGCGCTCACTTCCTTCATCAATGATACATGTTGATTTGACGCCAAGCGCCTCCCCCTTGAAACAAGTTCTTTGAAAAATTTAACATCGGTTGGCACTGTTTTGATTACGTCCAAAAGAGGCAAGTTAATATTGACGTTCTTCAATAGGTTATATAATTCCATGAATCTTTTATTCTCTTTAGCTGGACGCAAACGACTTGGAAAAGGAACAACATCCTTGATTGGGGTCGTCAACTGCTTTGGATGTGATGGTTTAGGGACATATCTATTAGAGGATTTATGCAGCTGATCCAACTGTTTAGAAATATCTTCGTTTCTAGGAGTTGGTGTCTTATCCTCTTCGTCGACTTCATTATCTAGGTTAACTACACTGTTGTCGATCTTCTTGCCGCTGCGAAGGACATGAACTGCCGAAGCTTGCTCTGCCTGGCTTGGAAGTCTATCCTTCTCGTTTGAATTCCTGGCTATAGAGGCCGATATTTGACCAATCATTATCTCTAGTTTCATTTGGCCAGTTGTATTCTCTAGAGTGCTTTTAGCGAGTTCGTTCATAGTCTTTCTTATTTCCTTCATTTCATCTCTAACTTGTGTAACTTCATTTCTAACTTGCGCAACTTCAATTCTAACCTGGGCGAGTCCATCCCGGTTTCTAATAGTCTCGGCCACTTGATTCTGCTGCCAAACCAATAGCTGATCATCTGTTTGAACTTTAGTTGGCACTTGCCCCTGCATATGGAAATTATTCGGAGGTGGTGGTAGTGGTACTGACGCTTGGGGTATTGGGTACTGCGAGTCGGTATGCACTGACGTATAATTTTGGTTCGCAGGACCCCACTTCAAAAGGGGAGAATCACATTGCGCGTTAAATTTCTTTGCGGGTTTTTACCCTGAATTTGGTTGGTTTAAAGAATTCTAAATGGCGTTAACGTCCTCCCGTTTTTCATTGTTGGTTGGGCACATATTCGCTAAATGTCCGGTAGATCCACATTGGTCACATGTCGCAGCGGCCTTCTTTAAAGAAGCTTGGCTTGATCGCTCGGCTTTCCATGCTGCTAATTCCTCATTAAATATTTCCCTACACTTCTCCTTGACCATTTGACCATCTTGTACCAAAGCCTTAACTCCACCATCTTTATTTGTCTGGTTGTGGATACTTCATTTACTTTTAACTTAGAGGTCGTGAGTTGGTTTGTCTACATTTTTCGCTCTGTTTCTCTAACACTCGTTTTGACTCGAGGGCCGTTAAATCTCCAAAATCTTCTTCTGCTGCTATTTCAACTTGACTTTTCCCAATGTTCAACAAACCATCAAAGAAATATTGATTGATCATCTCGGGGGAGTAGTTATGGTGGAGGCATGCTTGCAAAAGTGTCTTGTAACGCTCACATGTCTCATGAAATAGTTCTCCCTCCAACTATTTAAAGTTAGCAATCTGCCTCTGCCCTGTTGTCTGCGTTGAATAGTATTGATTGAGGAACTTCTCGCTTATCATCTCCCAATCAGTTAACGATCTCGGTTCTCAGGATAGTTACCACGCCTTTGCTTTGTCCTTCATGCTATAGGGAAAACAAATCATTTTCAATTCCTCCCGGAGAAGGCTATTAACCACAAATCTGCTTACTTCATCAATAAAACAGTTCAAAAACGCCAAAGGGTCTTCATGTGCATTTCCGTGAAAAGTCAGAAGTAAATTAATTTAATGCGGTTCAATCTCCACTTCCCATGCAGTTGGTCCAAGAACAATAGCCATGGGGTATGCCACGGGCAGCAGAAATGTCCACGGCGAGGCCCGAGGGAGCAAAGCCGTCAGCGGTAGTGGGATCAGGCACCGTGCCGCCCCCCTCCGGCGGATCAACGCCTGCCGCTGGTGGGTTTTTCAATGACGTCCTCCTCAGGCAGCTGTCTAAGCTCATCGGCAAGGCCGTGGAGACAGTTGTGGAGAATAAGTTCGCAGAGATGTCAACGCCGCCGTCCGGAGCGCGGCCAAATCGGACAGTTCCGCCGACGGAAACTGAGCCACTGCGCGGCCAGCGCATGGATCGGACCCCTCTTCAGGACAGAGAAGAGCATTTCTCTACATCGGATAGAGAGACGTCAAGCCAGGCTAATCCAGGTCTGGCTGAGAAGATGTAGAGCCTGCAGAAGGAGGTGCGGGAATTTAAAAAGAAAATGACGGGCACAAGCACGGTGCCGACGCGACGAGGTACTCCGTTTACGGAGAAGGTCATGCGCGACGATGTGCCAGCTTCATATCGATCTCTAGGCTTTGAGTACAACGGGACTACGGATTCGTGGGACCATCTCAGCCATTTTGAAATAGCATCGGCGGTGCATAAATTCTCAGATGCCGTCATGTGCCGGGTCTTCCCGATGACTTTCACCAAGTCAACACAACTCTGGTTCAGCCAGTTGCCGCCGCGTTCCATCAGTAACTTTGATGAGTTCAACTCAGCCTTCCTGCACCAGTTCACCAGCTGCAGGAAGTACCAGAAGATGCCACTCGAGCTTTTCAGCCTAAAGCAGAAAGAGAACGAGAGCCTGCGTGCCTATATCAACAGTTTTACAACGGCAAAGATAGAGGTGCCCTCTCCATCGGAAGAGCTCCTTGTGAATGCATTGGCACAGGGCCTCAGGCGTGGGGAATTCTTTCAGTCGCTGGTGGTGAAGCCAGCTCTGAAATTCTGAGAGCTCTTGGAGAGAGCTGAGAAGTACATTCACTTGGAGAAGGCCTTGAAAATCAAGGAAGAAGGAGAGAAGAAGAGAGAAAGATACGACAGAGAAGACAGGGTGGCAGTGAAGAAGCCCAGGCCAGACCTGTTTGGAGGGAGACCACATTTTGATAGGTATACCCCTCTGGCAACGCCGCAGGGTGAAATTTTGCAAGCAATAGAGAGGCACCCAGAGTTGAAATGGCCTAAGACTTACTCGCAGAAGCCCAGGAAGGAAAGGTCTGACCGATTCTGCCGTTTCCATAACGAGTATGGACATGATACTGACCAATGCACTCATTTGAAGGACGAACTGGAGAGAATGGTTCAGGCAAGGCACTTGAAGGAGTATGTTCGAATGAGGAAGGAGGAAACCAGATCTGGTCGTAGCAGCTATGATCGGTCTCAGCAGAGTAAGAGAGATCAGGATAGGGGTCGTACTGAAGGAAGGCGGACTGATCAAGCCCAGGTCATTCATGGAGAAATCCAGATGATTACGAGCAGAGAACTGGAAGAGCATTCTAAGCGGACGCAACATAGCTACGTTAGAGCTGCAAGAGATTTAGTTCGAAAATCACGAGAGGTTGGGCAAATGGCATCCACGCCAAATATCTGTTTCGGATCAGAGGATGGCGATGACATTTTGGCCCCTCACGTGGACACTTTAGTTATAACGGCTACCATTGCCAATTATAACGTGAGGCGAATTTTTGTGGATACAGGAAGCTCTGCTGATATTCTGTTTTATGATTGCTTTAAACAGTTGAAGTTAGACGTTGAGCTGGAGGAGGTTACCGCCTCTTTAGTTGGGTTTGCAGGGGGAGCCTTGAAACCTTTAGGAGCGGTCAGGCTCCTCGTGACATTGGGTGAGGAACCATACAGGGTGACCAGAACGGTGCGTTTTCTGGTAGTGGATGCGCCATCTTCTTATAACGTCATGCTTGGCCGACCATCCCTGAGCCAATTTCAGGCCGTAATATCGGTTTATCATATGAAGATGAAATTCCCGGCGGAAGATGGAACAGGGGAGGTAAGAGGTGATCAATATGCACCTAGACAGACGTATGTGGAATGCATTATACGTAATGAGGATGAGTGGAAGCAGAAGAGAGCTAGGACAGATCAGCCTCAGACAGGTCTGGCACAGAGAGATGAGGGATTGATGGTGGTCGAAGTAGTTCTGGGGGACGAAAGTCGGGTCCTCCGCGTAGGAACGACTCTTAGCCCGGAGGTCTTGAGAGACCTGGTATCCTTGTTAAGAGAGAGTGTGGATGTTTTCGCTTGGTCTCCCCAAGACCTCGTGGGGATTGATCCGGATGTAACCGAGCATCGCCTTAACATCAGTTCGGGAGGAAAGCCGGTCAAGAAGAAGAAACACAATTTTGGGCCAAAGAAGGAGGCCATCATAGAGGCAGAGGTGGATAAGCTCTTGAAAGCTGGGCACATCCAGGAGATACAATTTCCGGAATGGCTTTCCAATACAGTTCTGGTTCCGAAGATAAACGACTGGCGGATGTGCATAGATTTCCGTGACCTCAACAAAGCCTGCCCAAGAGATCACTATCCATTGCCAAAGATAGATCAGCTAGTCGATTCTACCTCAGGTTGTGAGCTCTTGACCATGATGGACGCATCACAGGGCTACCACCAGATCCGTTTGGCTAAAGAAGATCAGAAGCGGGTTAATTTTATAACCCCAAAAGGGACATATTGTTATGTGGTTATGCCATTCGGTCTCAAGAACGCAGGAGCCACATACTAGAGATTGGTGGACAAGATGTTCAAAGACCAGTTGGGGAGGAATATGGAGGTCTATGTGGATGATATGTTAGTGAAAAGTGTACAGGCGAGCTCACATGTGAATGATCTGAGGGAGACCTTCGATACCTTGAGAAAATACAGGATGAAGCTCAACCCCAAGAAGTGCATGTTTGGAGTAAGAGGTGGAAAATTCCTGGGATATATGGTGACAGAGAAGGATATTGAAGCAAATCCTGAGAAGGTTAGAGCGATTATGGACATGAAAGCGCCAAGGAATGTTAAAGAAATGCAATGTTTAGCGGGACGGATCAACGCCTTGAGTCGGTTTGTCTCGTGCTCGGCTGAGAAGAGCTTGCCATTTTTTCAGGCCTTGCGCAAGAAGGCAAAATTTCAATGGAGTGATGAGTGTGAGGAAGCGTTTAGATTGTTAAAAGAGCACCTGGCTAGCATGACTTTGCTTACAAAGCCTATCCAGGGGGAGCCCCTAATCTTGTATCTATCTGTGGGGTAGCAGGCAGTCAGCTCTATTTCGCTTAGGGAAGAGGGCAAAGTGCAGCGGTCGGTCTACTACTGGAGCAAGTTCTTGCACGATGCATAGGTGAGATATGTGGAGATAGAACGAGCAATGCTAGCCCTAATTGGCACGGCTCGCAAGCTGCGTCCTTACTTCCTTTCACACAGCATAATCGTGCGGATCAATCTTCCATTAAGAGCCATTATGGATAAACCAGAAACGTCTAGAAAGCTGGTCAAATGGATAATAGAGCTCAGCGAATTCGACGTTACATTTGAAGCCAGAACAGCAATCAAAGCTCAGGCATTGGCTGATTTTATGCAAGAAATGGCTTGCCCTCCTGACGAGGTGAAGGAATGGACAATCTTCACGGATGGCTCGGTCAGTAACCAAGGCGTTGGGGCTGGAATCGTCTTGATAGACCCAGCAGGTGTGTCCACTGAGTATGTCGTACGTCTGAATCACGCATTATCCAATAACGCTGCTGAGTATGAGGCCCTTTTGAGAGGAATTCAAATGGCAAAAGATCTGGGCGCAGAGCAGGTGTGCGCTAAGGTGGATTCCCAGCTTGTCTGCAAGCAAATAAGTGGAGAATTTGAGACAAGAGAGGAAAGCATGCAGAAATATTTGGCTAAGTTTAGAGAACTTGCCAGAGATATGAAGGGCTTGATGGTTCTCCAAATCCCTAGAGAAGAGAATGGAAGAGCTGATTATTTGGCTAAAGTAGCTAGCTCAGCTACGGATTGCCGAGAAAGAGTGATCACTCTGTTGAATGCAGACGCGGAGCTGGGGGCAGAGCAGGTGTGCTCGATGACTGAAGGAGATGACTGGCGCTCCCCCATAAGAGCATATCTGGAGAAGGGAGACCTACCAGAAGATAAGAAAGAATCGATAAAGGTGAGAACCAGGGCTGCAAGATTTTGTTTAATCAAAGGAGAGCTGTTTCGAAGAGGATTTGGACAGCCTCTCCTGAGATGCTTAAGTCGGAGAGAAGGAGCCCAGGTTCTTAAGGAAGTCTACGAAGGATGTTGTGGCAACCATATGGGCGCCAGAGCTTTATCGAGCAAGATCTTGAGAGCAGGGTACTTCTGGATACAACTGCGAAAGGAGACAGAAGATTTTGTGCGTACATGCGAAAAATGCCAGAAGAACTCATTGTTGATACATAAGCCCGTGGAAGAGCTCATGACGATGAGCTCTCCTTGTCCGTTTGCCAAGTGGGGAGTTGATTTGGTCGGCCCCTTTCCCATTGCTCCCGCCCAAAAGAAATTTCTGATAGTAGCAATTGATTATTTTAGCAAATGGGTGGAAGCCGAGGCCTTGGCAAAAATTACAGAGGATGCGGTTATGATGTTCTTGTGGAAAAATATCGTGTGCAGATTTGGCGTCCCCAGAATCCTGGTCTCAGATAATGGCACCCAGTTCATGGGTACCAGAATTAGAGATTGGTGTGCGAAGATGAAAATGTACCAGCATTTCACATCTGTCTACCATCCCCAGGCTAACGGCAAGTAGAAGTCACCAATTGCATATTAGTGCATGGGATCAAGACGCGTCTGGAGAGAGCTGGAGGCAGATGGGTGGATGAGCTGAATTTGATTTTATGGGCATACAGAACTAATCCCAAGGAAAGCACAGGGGAAACGTCTTTCAGCCTAGTTTATGGTATGGATGTTGTGGTGCCTGCTGAGATTAGCTTGGAGACTCATCGAGTTCAGAATTTTGTCGAAGAACAGAATGAGCTGTTAATTCAAGAAGCTTTGGACTTGGTAGAGGAGAAAAGAGATAGAGCTGCTGTCAGAATGGCACACATCAAAGGGCCAATAAAAGCAGCTTACGATAAATCTGTGGTCAAAAGGCAGTTCCAGGTGAGAGATCTGGTTCTGAGAAGAGCTGATTTGGGAAAGGCAAAAGGAAAATTAGACGCCGCGTGGCAAGGACCGCTCCGAGTCACCCAAATCTTAACAGGAGGCGCTTATAAATTGGAAGAGCTGGATGGGACCGAGATCCCCCGTGTTTGGAATATTGCTAATTTACGAAAATTTTATGCATAGTTGTAATTTCTTGATGTTTATTTGCCGTGTTGAATAAAATTGCAGGTTATTCTCGTTCACCAGTTTAAGTACGTGTTCATAATTAAGCCAGGATTGGCTAAGGGCGGCTTCCCATGATATTGCCTGACTTGATTGTCAGTTTAAGCCAGGATTGGCTAAGGGCGGCTGCCCATGATATTGCCTGGCCTGATTGTCAGTTTAAGGCAGGATTGGTTAAGGGCGGCTGCCCATGATATTGCCTGACCTGATTGTCAGGTTAAGCCAGGATTGGCTAAGGGCGGCTGCCCATGATATTGCCTGACCTGATTGTCAGTTTAAGACAGAGTCGGCTATCAGTTTAAGCCAGGATTGGCTAAGGGCAGATGCCCTCGATTTCCTGATCTGATTGGCAACTCAAATCATTCCTATTTAAAAGGCAGACGCTTGTGTTTCCATACCTGACCTGATTATCGGCCCAAAAGCCGGTACGCAGTTAAATATTCTAAACTTGCCTGAGCAGGTACACCGGGACGACCCACGTTAAAGCCTGACCTGATTATCAGCCCAAAAGCTTGTGAAATGCTTGCCCTGGTTGATCAACCCCAAGCAAAACCCGGTTAAAATCGGAGTCTTTAGAGGGTCAGTCCAAAAACACAATCCGTGAACTTTGAACATGAAAGATCGATTAAAAGAAAATCTTGCACGTTTATCATGATATCCTTGCAAATATATATTTCATTAGTTCTGGGAAATGCAAAATACAAGTTACCTACACCTTCTACGAAGGTTGGCAATTTTGATTACAAAATGCAGGAAATAAGAGCAAAAACACAATAGGTCATCCTTGAACAGATAGCCGATCCGCAGCCAGAGCCCGACGAACACGCCAAAGCTCGCGCTCAGTCTCATGATAGCGCTGACGATATTTGTCAGCTCGCTCAGAGAGAGCATGTGCCTCGCCGGCGGCGATAGTCAATCGGCTCACGGACTCCGCCAAGTCAGCTTTTTCTTCTTGCAGATGGCGGTTCAGTTGACGGAGCTCAACCCATTCCCGCTTGTAATGGCGCTTCTTCTGTCTCTTCCTTTCCAAAAGACGATGGAAATAGTTGATTTTTTCTCGGAGCAAGTCAAGTTTATCTGAGAGTTTGAAATTCTCAACCACTAGAGAGATGTTCTTTTTCACAACGTCGAGTTCTTGAAGAAGAGGAGAAGATGCCATTGCAGAAAGTTGAGAGGAAAATGAAGCGTACATGCATATATTTAAAGCAAGAGAAGGCACATGCTAGAGAATAAAAAGTACTAGGGTTTCCGGGAAATAAGGAAACCCTAGAATACCAAAGGTTGCTACGAGACAAAAGCATTCATTATTAATCAAAATATATCCAGTACAAGAGTTCGGATAAACGATAAAATAGATCGACCACACAGGCCAAACCTACATATCTGTTGAAAAACAAAAGCAAGGAAAAAAGTAGAGACAAGGTAATCTGGGCGTCCTGAGCTACACCTCGGGGTCAGTTGCTGCCAGCTCTTCCTCATGCCTGATCCTCATCCTCGGAAACCTCAGCAAAATCCTTCGCGAACTGAGTGGACTCTTGTAGATCACCCAAGTTGGCAAAGGTTGGAGAGTTTGCCACCACCATTGCCAACGATTGTTCCGGGGGGGGGGGAGAGAGGAAGCTGAGGAGGAAGAGCAGAAGGTCTGGCGGATATGATCAGCAAAGGCCGCAGCATCCAGCAGGTGAAGACGGTCGTCTTCAGCAACATGAGAAAAGGAGGTGGGCTCAGGAGCGCCTGTGATGGGGGCAGAACGATCAAAGGGCAAAGTGGGGTTTTCAGCTACCCACTTGGCATGGGGCATCCAGACCTAGACTGAAGAAGACCTCGGCCTCAGGAACTAGGAGGTCGTATAACTCGACTGACCCCAGGAAGGCTCGGCGTGTGGTCTCCCGAGTTAGCTGGATCAAGCGCAGTCCTTCCTCGGAGTTAAGGAACTCAAGCCTGCCCTCTGCCCGTCCCTCAGTACGGCCCTTGATTTCTCCATAAGCCTCACCCTCGGCTCTGGCTTTCTTGGCTTTGTCTTTGAGCTCTTGCTCTCTGAGGATAGCCTGGGCACGCTGCCTGCCCTCAGAATCCTGTGATTCTCTCAGCGCAGATTTAGCTCCTTCTAGCTCTGACTTGAGGAGCTCCGTATCCCCTTCTAAACCGTGCACCTTAGCCAGTGCGCTCTGAAGCTGGGAAGACAGGTCTTGCTTCTGTTTTCTTAGGATCTCAATCTCCTTTTTCAGGTCTGCATGCAGCAAAGAGCCGCGTGCCCGGGCTAGCAAGGAGGCCCTCCATACCACAGCCTGAGAAAAGGGAGAAGGATGAATAGAAAAACTTGGAAAGATTAAAGATATAACAAATGATGGAATCCTCACCTGTGCCTCTGCTCTACAGTAAGATTCGACCACCTCTGGATCGGACATCTTATCAACAACCCGACGGTCAGCTGTGGGGGTAGTCCCATCATGAACTGCTTGGCTACCTCCCCGGTGCAGTTCAGAACTGACCTGTTAAAAAGAGCCTGATTAGGATAGGGAGGAACTTGGGGGACCACCTCATGGGGGGCTTGAAGAATGACTTGAGGCTCAGTTCGCCTCCGTTTCCACGTCTGCAGTTGCTGTTCCCCCTCAGGACTCTCGGAGGACAAGACTGTCATGGTTGGAGCTGCCAGCTCAGGTGCAGTTCCCCTAGCCAGCTCTGGATTCTTCCTCACTGTCCCTGGAAGAATTGCCTCAGTTGGAGATGTCCTGGCTTGCTCTTGGGGCTGGCCTTGGAGAGGCACTACCAGGGTAACCTCCTCTGAAATAGTAGAAGCTCTGGTAGACTCTCCCAGAGGGATTTTTTGGCCCCTACCCGCGGCTTTCCTGGCCTTGGCGTCTAGGCGTGCTTGCCGCATCTTCGCTGAAATAAAAAATAGAACTGTAAATAATAGTAATAAATAATTAAAAGGGGGTGAACAATCAGTGCGGGATTATACCGATGTGAGGGGGCAGAGGTCCGCTCTGTTTTTGAGAGATAAAGAAGGATAAAAGGTTGGGTTTATGGACTGAGGATATGTCCAGAGGTATCGCGTTAAGGATGTTGATTTTCGTGGCTATGTGTGGTGGTCTCTCACCGCGGGTTAATGGTGCTTGTGGAGGTAACATGTTAATGGGGGCAATAGAGAAGCCCCAATCTCCGGAGCAATGAACATAAAAGAACTTTTTCCACCAGGCCTTGTGAGAAGTAGGAAGACCTGTCAAAAAATGGACATTTGGCCTGGCGGAAAGATAGAAAAAGCCAAAGGCGCTCTTGGCTAAGAACAGGGAGTAAAAAAGTTGGGCCGTGGGAGTTATCCCAGAGTATTGGGCCGCTAAATGAAAGCCCGCCATCACCCGGAAGGCGTTGGGTAAAAATTGGTGCACCGGAATCTGGTACATCCGGGAAACTGCTAGAATGAAGGGATGAATGGGGAGACTCAGGCCGGCGTGGAACTGGTACACGTAGAAGGTTAAATGGTGAGGGGGAGGCGACGAAGCCCTCTCATCCAGCGCCGGACTAGTGAACGTAAAATCATCGGAGATGTTAAAAGTGGAGCGTATATTTATGAGAGTTTGGTCACTAACTACGGAGGCTATGTTGTCAAGAGGGAGATTTGGGGGAGCCACCGGAGGTCTCTCCTGAAGAACCACCGGAGGTCTCTCCAGAAGAGCTGCCGGAAGCGACTCTGAGGAGGATATGTGCACCGAAGAGGTGGAGTTCGCCGGCACCGCCGACGAATCCTTCCTGGTAGAACCAGATTGAGAAGAGGAATTGGACATAATTAAAGATTGTGAAGGAGGTAAAGAAAATACCTGGTTTATGAAATAATCGGAGAAGCTGGACGAAGAAAATTGGAATCGAGAGACTCGCCGGAATACTAGAGAGAAAAAGTGGAAAACTCGAGAAATTGTGAAAATGGAATTTGAAAAGTGAAGAGAAAAAGGAACGTGGAGGTACAAAAAGGCAAGTGGATAAATTTGAAAAACGGGGATCGAGAAAGGCGGGATTTTGATGGGATCCCCGCATTTAATGTGGACAGTAACCTAGGTAATGAGCTGGAGAGCCAATCGTCCTAGGGTAGGCCATGTGCCACCAACTTGTCAGTATTCGAGAAGACGTATGGGAATAGAGACCGTTTGGGAATGTGAGCCGACACCGCTGATGCCAATAATTAGGCCTAGTTGTTAGGCGGATTTCTCGGGATTCGCATTGGTACGAGAAGTACTAAAGGAAGTGGGACCACCCTGTACTGAGATAGCCATAAAGCTCTTACAGCTCTACCCTCACTAATTTGGGGGGAGGAGTTGATGTGGCAGGAGTAGGTCAGACCTGGTGTGAGTAGACCTGATTTTGCAAACTACTAGATAAGCACGGTTGGACTAGAGTGACCAGTAATTTCGGTCAGATCTTCTTCTCAAAGCCAGGCCTGGAATAACAAAAAGGAGGACCCAGACGGTTGGTAAAAGGAGATCAAGACAATTTAAGCCTGGGTAAGGTTTGACCTGGCTTTTCTTAGAAAACATAATCGTCCCGAGTTGGACAGAATTGAGGGAAGAACGGGCCCAGGGAAGACCTGGCCCCCTGACCCCTTTGAGGAGACAAGTGGGACCACTTGTCAGAGTTTGTTGCCCCAACGGACCCTGATTCGCGGCCCTTGTTCCCGAGATCTCGGAAAGGGTCCCTACTGGGAAAAATTATAAATATCTCAGCCCCAAGGTTGAGGGAGGTATGTCATTCTTTTGTGCATTCCTTCTTTACTTCCTAGAAAACACCTCATACGCTTTCTGACTTAAGTATCGGAGAGGTTTCCACCGAAAAACCACCGGTGGTCCTTTCTAACGTGTGTTTGTGTGCAGGTCGGGAAGACATACCAGTTTTCAGGCAGTATCATATTTTGGGGTGAAACAGGCTCAATAATCTATTTGAAATTATAAATTAAATAAAGATAAAACCCATTTGTACGATTTTCGAAAAAACTAAAATGATAGAGAATATTTTGGGGTGTAGTATTCACAAGAATCTCCCAATATCATTCATTTTCAATCAATCTAGTATATTGTGACTCAATTCACTATAATCAAATTACAATAATAGTTTAATCCTTCACTCGAAATGATTTAATCGTAGATTCAAAGTACTCTCTCCAATCTATTTGTATTGTCATAATAGAAGGAATTCTAACGTGCCGAAAATCGAGCATCGTCTCATAAGTTAGATCACTCAAAAGAAATTGAATGTCAACATATTTCGCTTTTATTTAAATATATTCACTTTAATAATATTTCATACAAACCTGAAGCAGTGAATAAAAAACATTGCTTTGTTACGTTTATATTTGTGTTATTTTATGTTTGTATTTAAACGATGTTTATCTTCCTTTTTTCTTTTAGTCATTTTTGTGAAAATGAATGTATTCAAATTATATGCTGGATGGTTCCAATTAATTTAATGTTATTAACGATGACACTTTTGTCTATTTTCTGATGGATGAATTATTTTTTTCTCTCATTCATGTATTAATATCTTTCAAAAAATCACTCACGTGAGACAAAAACTCTCATTGTTGAATAAGAAAAAATAAATAAAATAAAAGTACTTTCAACGTATTATTTTTCATGTATTTTTAACTATTAAATTATTTTAATTTTGATTTAGTATAATATATTAATAGTTTGAATACATGGAGTATGATAACGTAAAATTTTCATAAAATAAAATTATAATAAATTGGAAGATAAGGGCAAAAATGTACTCCCACCCACTTTAAAAGGAAGCAACCCAATTAAAATGTACCCCCTTCTTTCTTCTGCTAGCTGGGTTTTCTGAAAGAAAAAAAATGAAGATCAGGTCTTTTTCATACGGCAATTTCTCACTTATTTTCCAAGACGTTGTGAATCAGGTGAGTCCATTTTCTTCTCTAAAACCCCTTTTCCTTCGCTCTCTATCTCTCGTTATTTTCGTACAAAATCTGTTTCGAATTGCAATTCCCGTGAGAAAATGAGGCTTGGGCTGGGGAATATTAAAGGCTTGAATGACGCTCTTCATCTGTATGAGAATATGTCCAGAATGAGACCTCTTCCTAGCGTGATTCAATTCACCCAATTGCTCTCTCGTGTCGTCAATCTGAAAGAGTATTCTGCTGCCATTTATCTTTTCAAAGATATCTGCAATTTGGGGGTTCCAGTTAATGAATATACAATGAATGTCGCTATTAACTGTTATTGCCTTTCTGACCGGGCTGATTACGGGTTTTCCATTCTGGGTTGGTTCTTCAAGCGTGGCTGTGTTCCTAATGTAATTACCTTTAACACCTTATTGAAGGGTTTGTTTCGAGAAAGCAAGATTAACGAGGCGCAAGAATTACCGAGCTGAATGTCATTACCTATGGGACTGTGATTGATGGTCTTTGCAAGGCAGGTAACACTCCGATGGCCATCGAGCTGCTCAGAGTAATGGAGAAAGGGAGGGGTTGTAAGCCTAGTACCCATATATATAATATGGTTATTGACAGTCTATGTAAGGACAAAATGATAGACTCTGCCTTGAAGCTTTTCGATGAAATGTCTGAGAAAGACATCACGCCTAATATTGTCACTTACAATGCTTTGATATGTGGTTTATGTAATTTCAGTCGTTGGTGGGATGCGAAAATGTTATTAAAGAAGATGATAGACCACAAAATATATCCAGATGTCCTGACATTTAATACTTTGGTTGATGCTTCATGCAAGGAAGGATTGGTGGATGAAGCAGAAGATGTGCTCCAAATCATGAAGCAGCAAAATATGAATCCTAATGTTGTCACTTACAGCTCATTGATGGATGGATATTGTCTTCAAGGACGCAGAAATGTTTTTGATTCTATGGCTAGCATGAACATTGCTCCTGATGTTAGGAGTTATAGCATCTTGATCAATGGGTATTGCAAGAAAAAAAAGATAGATGAAGCTATGCATATGTTCCGTGAGATGCCTCGTAAAGGGCTGCTCAAGTCTAATATAGTTACATATAACACTGTATTGCAGGGTTTGTTCCGTGGAGGCAGATGTTCTGAAGCATTAGAGATTTTTGAGGAGTTGCAAGCTGTTGGCTTTAAACCAGACTTCTACACTTACTGTAACATGTTGGATGGATTGTGTAGAAATGAAGGATTCTCACCAGATTCATTTACGTTAGAGTTGCTGCTTGACTCGCTCTACGTGAAGGAACACAATTCTACAGTTTTTAAAATGTTTCAAAAATGGGCTCCAAGTACTTTGAATAAAATTCAACGAGCCAAAGAACTTGGTGTGTAAATCATGCAAAATGGAGGTGGAAATGTCAATATGGCAAGTCACTTGGACTCTGTCTCTCTAAAATAATTAGTACTCATTTTCTCCTCTCTTGAATCAGGAGTTAATTAAATGATTGGTAGAAGATAAAATAATCAAATGGTGTTCGTTTTCTCTGCTATATTGTCTGATGCGGTGCTGAGTTTCAAGTTACTATTCTTCTCTTGAAATAGTGTTGAAATTAAGCTTGTGACGACCAATACCAATATTTCTCACATTGTTGAATGGTTTATGGATTTTTCATTTTTTATTTTTGGTTGGCATTTTTTATTGAATGGTGTTCAATTTTAAGTAGTTCAATTCGAAAAGTGCAATTAGTTGAAGATGTTATGGTATTCAGTTCATGGAATTTGTTATGTTGAAATAGTGTTGTGAGGTGCTTTTGAACTTCGATTCAGTTTTTTGTTGGCCTGGTTCGAAGTTGAGGTTATGGTTGCGAGCCCCGACGAGCTGCCTGGAGACCCGCTGCTGGGATCCGACTCATTTATTGACCCGGAGCAGCCCGAACCCGGAACTCCGCCTTCCGAGCATCAGCAGCAGGAGCAGACCCCTAACGCTGGGTTCGGGCCGGGCGAGGAGGAGATGTCGAAAGGCCGAATTGGTTGCCGGTGGACTGGAAGATTTGACTTGAGAATTCGCTCGTCTGGGCTCATTGATCGATATTTCATTGAGCAAAAAGACGAAGTCCGCAATGAAATTTTAATGCCTATTTTGTTAGAAGTAGATATTCAAAAGTAACAAATTCTCACTTCTCCGCAATGAAATTTATAATATAAGTCACCTTTCTAAAATTCTTCTAAAATAACTATCAAACATATAAATCGTATCTGTACTCTGTCTTTGAAGATTTATGATTCTTAGGAGTTTTTTATCAAAGAATTGTCACGTCGTTTACAGGGGCAAGTGTATCATTCACATCATCATCAACTAATATCTACGAAGAAAAACAATCAAATTTTTATTTCTTGATTTTCTTATTAGGGGAAAATCAAAAGAAAAAAAATAATAATAAACAAAAGAAAAAAAACTCGAACTCGCTTAAAGAAACTACAAAGGAAACACAAGCATTCTGAAACATACCTTCGTCAATATCTAGTTCGTGATAGTCCATTCATTTTGGACTATCTTGACACAAGTCATTTAACTTTATTTACAAAATTATAAATTCTTAGTTTTATTTTAATTTTTAAATACTTTTTGATTTTTTTAATTAAATTAATTATTTCCCTCCAAATTTGATGTCCCCGTTGATCTTAACGGAAAGTTAATACCGCATATAAAAAGTGAGAACAAAATTGAACGTAGAGTAGTAATTTTGATACTTTGTAAACGTGTAATACTGAAACTGAAATTTCGCCATATTCTAGGTACTAAGAATCAGATTTACCATGCAAGCTATTTGGACAATGGCTCTCTCTAAACTAGGTACTAAAGTTTAATACATCAGGAATATGAAAAACCAACCCAAGATAGAAAACTAAAAGCGATCCAGTTAGAGAGGCAATAGCAATATTCCAGCCTATCTACACCACCAACAAGAGTTTATTATTCCCTTCTCCACTCCATTAAATTTATATTATAGCCCTTTATTCTTTTTGGAACTACTTTTTCACCCTGCTATCTCAACTAACTGGATTTTCAGTCCTTTTTCCTTTTTCTATATTAATGTTCTTTCTTTTCTTTTTTTTTTTAAAGCTACATTATTTTCATATATAATTTCCAGAACAATACTTGTAGTCATTGGCAGAATGTATCTATACTATTATATAATCTATAATTAAGTGTTAATTTATGTATTAACTAGTTACTAGATGCATAATGAGAGGCATTTTATGTTAATTTTTTCAGCGCATTTTAGGATGAGAGAGATAATCCTATATGAAAACAATACTTTTTAGAAGAATGTATCACACTAGTTATTGTGTAAAAAACTCACCGATGTATGTTGTATTCATGTCTCAAATGATTTGTTGTTTTCTAGAAATATACTATGAGATTCGAGAATAATTCCGCAGTACTTAGAATTTTTGTGGAATTAATGTAATACTCGTGTGTAATACATGGTTACTTAAATTTTTTTAAAAAAATACTGATTATAAAATTTTAAAAACAATATTTAAAAAACTAACACAAACCATTACATGGGATGTTTTATATATGGAGAACTCAACAAATTTACATTTGTTTGTGATGAGCACAAAACTGCAAATAATTTAATCACTTTTTTATTTTTTTATTTCAAAGAGTTTTTTTCTCAAATAATATGCTCATTCTCAAAGCAAACATGAAAAAAAACACAATGATTGATTATGCATAATAAGAATACAATATCAACCTAACTTGATCTAAAAATATATTTGCGATAAGGTGAAAACAAATATTAAAAAAAAAGGTTAATCTCTCAGGCTGCACTAATCAATATCAGAGACATGAAATGAAAATTTTTTATAATAAAGTTTATCCTAATTGTGCGTTACAGAAGAATCGTAAAAAAAAAAAAAAAAAAAAAAAAAAAAAAAAACTAATTGTGTAATTAACAAACCACAACCACAATTTTTATAACTTTATTAATTTTTCTTATCTGTAGGCTGAAGTATAGCCAGGTCACTGCAATAACAAAGGATAAAAATCGAATTAAGTACTCGCATGTAATTCTCTGGAAAAAAAACATATGATCAGCATTACATTAAGAAGAAAGGAAAGAATAATCATCAATGTTCATAAGGTAAATTTAACTATTGATTTCCTTTGTCAACAAAGTTGTCATGGCAATCAATTAACTAATCCCACAATCTTTTATGAAATTAGTTAAATGTCAAACGGTTAATTACAAAAACTACTATTAAATTTAGTCTAATTAAGAACATATTTACCATTTTACAAAGCATTTGTTGACATATTCCTAGATATTGTTGTTGGATCCTTAATCCAACATTGGCTTGCAGGTGAAATAATTGTATACCGTGAACTGTCAAATAATGAAGTCTAATTAAAAGTGATCAAATAAAGTTTAAGGTATTGTGCTTAAATTATTTTAATAGGATATGGGTCTTTAATGTGTAAATACTCAATTAGCTATCTATTTAATGATTGGCTAAAATAGGTAAACCTAATAACTCAAGTATATAAGGGTTATGGTGTCATACGTATCAAGATAATCATTTATCATTCTATTTTGCATCCCATCGTCAGAAGAGAATATATAAAGAAAGCTTAACAATTCTCTAAAAGGATTGGATTACGTATTGCCCTAAAAGATCAAACCCCAAATACAATCATTTATGGATTCAGGTACGCTTTCGTAAACTAACTTATGTTGATTTTTAATAATTTAATATGATAGTTTCTCGATTATAACGATGATTTTCTCTAAAATTTTATTATTTAACAATTGTATGTTTCAATACTAACGGTCTCTTCTCTTAAATTACCAATGTTTTGTTTTTTCCTTTTCAAAATGTTAAAACAACTACAAAAGCTTTCTAACCACATCAGCTCCCATACTATGGTTTGATCATATAGTTACAAAAATGTAAAAAAATATATTAATGAGAATGTAAAATATAGCCACAAGTCAAATCAGTTGGTTATCTAGCAACTCATGTGTATTGACATTTGCTAGAATAAACATTAGTTAAAGAATCTAAGTTGATAAAGTAATATCATGTATTAAAAGACGGAATGCATTGGGTAAACACCTTATGGAGGAAAATAAAACATGAGAAATTGAAGAATGAGATTGACCGTAATTCAAGAATGACCTATGAAATATTAATTTCACCTAGAATCCAAATTATGAAATTGCAATATTATTAAAAAAAACATAACGCAATTCCTTTTTCTTTTTTTTTTTTTTTAAGGAAAGGCAGATTATTAAATCTTGGGAAAAAAAAGTGTTTGGGGGGAAAAATCACAAAAAAGAACACTGAAAAAAAAAAACCTTGTTTATATTTTTCACAATAAACAACTTCCCAGTTCCATCATAACAATTATATGCAAGTACTTACGGGGACTAATAAACTCATATCATTTTTATTATTTGTAAACAACATAAATAAAAGAAGAGCTAACATACACCAATCAAACAACTGTGCAAACCAATGCTGGATTCAATCTTTTTCTTTTTCTTTTTTTTTTTCAAACTAAGAGATCAAATACTTAAATATAAGGCTCAGACTCACATTGTTTACACTCACCTTTTTCATCATTGATTAACTAATAGTGGCTTCAATATAATTTTAATCATCAAATGCATGTATTGCTAAGGAATCATTAAGTAAAAAAAAAAAAACCTTTTTAAAACAGACATTTTAATGCCTCGGGTGATTACGCTTACAATATTGTCCGGTAACATTTTCGTAATAAAAAAATTGTATTCGAGAACACCTTTTACAATAGACGTTCTAGATAATAGGGACTGACTTTATCTAAAATATATATTTTAAAACCCGTTATAGAATGTTAAACTTTTAAAACGTATATTGTAAAGACGCTCTTGTATATTAAATTATTTAGAACATATATTATAAATTACGTTCTGGAATTAGAATATAATAATTTTTCGTATTCTGGATTTTTTTTTCTTATTTTCGTCCCGTCCCCTCCTCCCCCCAGATCCACCCATCCTCTCTCCACCAATAATTCCGACCTCCATAAGGTAAATAACTCTCAAGATTGAGTCAAGAAACCCTAACCAACCTTTTTTCTCTTTCTCTCTGACCGCTCGTCGTTGAAACGTCAAAAAATAATATTTATAAAGTTCCTCGACTTTCCTCTACTAACTAGTAGCAGCGGAAAGTAAGTGTCGATCCCACGAGGAGTGTGGATTAATTTGTGATTTTCTTGTATTTTAATAAACTAAGAAAACGGGGTAGAGAATATTAACTATTCTAAGAAAATTAAATAACTAAATAATTAACGAAAACAATTAAACGAAACAAATAAGAAAATAATAAATAATAAAATAACTTTCCAGTCCTAGTTCAGTTTTCACCCTCGTTCAATTCATTTAACCAATTGCAATATAAAATCCACTCATCATATGAAACTAAAAACCCTAAGTAACAATAAGCTCTGCTACTCGAATTTACCCTTACCGTTTACTCAACTAAAATAAGCTCTTTAATTGATTATAACTATTGAATAACCTAACATAAGCTCTCTAGATTCAACCCAATAACAGCATTAAAAACCAGACAAATAGGTTAATCTAAGCAATAAACGCATAAGCTCAGTTTATTCAACCTATGTTGTGTTACCCCTAATGATACGAGACCATTAGTTGCTTCAGAGAAATCGAAACTATGACAATTACACGGGAAGCAGTTTTCTTTCTAGCAATTGACAACCAAATCCCTAATTTAGATGGCCAATCCAAACCAAGAATTCAGCAATCATGTCATGAATTTATCATGAAAGTAAACAAGATAACACAAGCAATCGCATATGAAGAACGAAAGATAATTTTGCATAAATTAATTAAGACATAGTTTCACGAGGATTTCAACATCCCTAAAAACTAGATAAAACAATCACTCTCTAATGGAGTTCATGAAATAATAGAAGAAAAATAAATAAGAAAAACATAATTCCAAGATAGAAAGGGATAAGAAAGCTTAGATCTTGACTGTTGAGTCTTGGATCTTCAAGCTCTTGATGGATGGTTGAATTGGGCTCCTTTTGGTGCCTTGGAACCCTAGGATTAATGTTCTAGACGTTTTTGATGTTTAAGGGAGGTATTTATAGGTTTAGAAAGTTTTGGGCAATAAGAAACCCTTAAAATGCATTTTCTGGGCAGTTGCATCGACGTTGCGTCGATCGACGCAACAGAGAGTTCGTGGGCAAGTGCATCGGCCAAACTTACTATAACGGTTCTGGAGTCAACCGACGTCAACGGGTCGACGCGGGCGGGCTGGTCGGCAGCGCTCGGCAGGACTGGTCGGCAGTGCTCGGCATGCTCGGCAGTGTTCGGCAGGCTCAACAGGATATTATAACGGTTCTTGACTGGCAGTGATGTTAGCTGTTCCCCGCTTTCTATAACGGTTGATCCCAGCGATAACCCATCTAGATAGCCCAGAATCGTCCTTTCTTTGCCAATTCGCTCGTTTTGTCTCTCGTTTCCTCGTGCAACTCTCATGCATTTTTCAACTCACCAATTTAGCACCTAATTACTGCAAAATAGATCAAAAACACCCAATTGGTGCTCGACTACTCATAATAATAAATATGCAAGAAATAAATATATATATATATATAAGAATATTAAGCACATAAAAATATAGGAATTAAACCATTAAATAAAGCACAATTTCTCGCCTATCACTCTCTCTCTATCTCTCTCAAATCCAGACAGACAAATTGATCGAAGGCAGGCTGGTGTTGAAATTGGTGGTTCCACCGTTGGTGTTCATTAACTTATGAGCTCTTACAAAGTGTTTAGTAAAAAAAAATAGCAGAAGAGGATTGCATCTATAACAATAACTTATTGTGATGCTACTCTGGACTCGTGTATATCTATGATATTATATACGTAGATGCGTATGTGTATGGAAATGTATGTATCTGTGTATCTTGTTTCGTCTTTATGTGTGTGCGTGTTTTGAGCGAGAATTAAAAAATTTGTTCAGAGTTGCATTCTTTAATTATTTATTCTTTAATTTCCATAAATTCACATTGCTTTGTTTTTCACTTGTCAGTGAGTGTGTGATTGTTATATACGCAGCCATGGATATGAGCTTGAAAACGCGCACACACGGTACAGAGGGATGTGATAATATTTGTCGAAGATTTATCCACTTAATTTATATATGACTCGTGATTGATGCTTGAATTGCGGAATAGATTTATAAATACTTTTCTTGATTTTCACATATCCCAACCATGCGAAGCTTCATTAATTTCTTCTTAGTTTGTAACAGTGAAATTAACTTTGTAATCTTCTTAATTCCGATGCTAATCACTTTTTAATTTTCTGTATTTTTAGCGGAACTTAGAAATTTTGGAGCCGTACATTTCTGCACTATTCTTGGAGTAAAAGAGAGGGGGGGGTAGGGATGGCTAATAAGCACTTGTACTTGCTGATTACAGGTTAATAAGCACTTGTACTTGCTGATTGCAACTGTTTGATGGGCAATTATGGGTCTCCAAGCTTGGGCAATCACTGATGGATTCAGAAGGTAATTAGTCCCCATTTCAGTCATTTTTTTTCCCTACATTTTTTTATAAGAATTTAGATTCATGTTGACTGTTAGTGACTGCCGATTCCAATTGCTTATTTTTAGTTAATGTACCTTTTTAAGATTTCATCCCATATTACCATATAATGTACAATTTAATTTTACTCATTATTTTTTTTTAGAAGAATTAATATATAACTCAAATTGTGCAGTTCAAGCTCTTCAAGATCAGTACAGGACCCTAAACAGCCCAATGCAGCTGGAGTGCTGGAAACTAGAGGGTGGTGACCCTTGTGGAGAACCCTGGATTGGAGTTCAGTGTTCTGGATCATCCATAATCAACCTGTAATGCTTTTTATCATCATCTGAGATAATTATAAAAACGTGATTTATTTTAAGCACTCGTACTTGCTGATTGCAACTGTTTGACGGGCAATTATGGTCTCCAAGCTTGGGCAATCACTGATGGATTCGGAAGGTAATTAGTCCCCATTTCAGTTATTTCTTTCCCAACATTTTTTTATAAGAATTTAGATTCATGTTGACTGTTAGTGACTACTTATTCCAATTCCTTATTTTTAGTTAATTGGTAGGGCAGGATATATGTCAGATCTAATTCGAGGTAGCTCTGTCTCAAAAGGACCTAGCTAGCCCTCTGGGCAGAACAAGATGTGGGAAAAGACGGTTCCCTTAAGACCCCTGACTCGGTCCTTTTCAAGAGCACTGAAGGTCCTGAGGTTATCTCCAGTCGAAGCCCTGGAAGTGGGGATTAGCCTGACCTGAGTCAAAAGACTGATTGGGTCTCCGGAAAAATAGAGCTCTTCCTCAGTATTAGCAAGGGCTGGCTTGTTAAACAGCAGGAACGAGAGGAAAGAGAAGACGAAGTATTGTGGACTAGGTTAAATTGAAGGAAGTAAATGAGGAAGATCTGGAAAGAGAGAACTGTTTCTTAGATTCCCAACAAAGAGACAAGTGGGACCACTTGTCAGAATTTGTTGGGTAACGGCCCTTAATTCGTGCCATGTGTTCCTTAGATCCCGGCTGGGGTCCCCACTAAGGAAAGCTATAAATATCTCGGCCCCAAGGCTGAGAGAGGTATGTCATTCTTCTGAGGCTTTCTTATTTTCTTCTTGGAAAACACCTCAAACGCTTACTGACTTAAGCATCGGAGAGGTTTCCACCGGAAAATCACCGGTGGTCCTTCCTAACTCTTGTTTGTGGTGCAGATCAGGAAGGTATTCAAGGCTTCAGGCAGTCTTAACATTAGTCATTTTTGGGGTGAAACAATTGGCGCCGTCTGTGGGAAGTCGATCAAGTTAAGACGTGAGATTTTTTTTTTGTTTATGGCTTCAGACGGTTTACGACGGAACTTGGTGGGTGAGCTTGGTGGAACCCCTAGTTCCGCCGCGCCATGGGGGATACCAAGGTCGACAGATACGACGGCGACGAGGCCAGGAGAGACAGCGCCGTCAACAGGGGCCGCGTCGGGCACTACGCCGCCCCCGCTCAGTAAATCCGGGCCAGCCACGGGTGGTTCATTCAATGAACCCTTCCTCCTGCAGCTCTCGGAGTTGATCGGTAAAGCCGTGGAGACGGCAATAGAGAAGATGTTCGCGGAGATGACAACGCCGCCATCCAACACACCACCAGCGCAAGCTGTTCCGGTGGCGGGAACGGAGCCATTCCGGGGACAGCAGGCGGATAAGGCTCCCTTGCGTGATGGGGAAGAGCACTTCTCCACCTCTGACAGCGAAACTTCAGGCCAAACTAATCCAGGTCTGGCTGAACAGATGCAGAGTCTGCAAAAGGAAGTAAGAGAGTTTAAGAGAAAAATGGTGACAGGTGGGATGACCACAGTAATAAGGGGCACACCATTTACTGAGGAAGTCATGCGATATGATGTGCCAGCTTCATATCGCTCCCTTGGCTTTGAGTACAATGGAACCACGGACCCGTGGGATCACCTCAGTCGCTTTGAGATTGCAGCAGCCCTGCACAAACTTTCGGACGCTGTCATGTGTCGGGTCTTTCCGATGACTTTCACTAAATCAGCGCAGCTCTGGTTTAGTCAACTGCCGCCGAGGTCTATCAACAATTTCGATGAGTTCAGCTCAGCCTTTCTACACCAGTTCACAAGCTGCAGGAAATACCAGAAAATGCCACTGGAACTTTTCAGTCTCAAGCAAAAGGAGAGCGAGAGCCTCCGTGCTTATATCAACAGGTTTACAACTGCCAAATTAGAAGTGCCTTCTGCGTCTGAAGAGCTGTTGATAAATGCTCTGGCGCAAGGTTTGAGACGAGGGGATTTCTTTCAGTCACTGGTGGTGAAGCCAGCTCTGAAATTTGGGGAGCTCTTGGAAAGAGCGGAAAAGTATATCCATCTGGAAGAAGCTCTGAAGCTCAAAGACGAAGGGGAGAAGAGGAGAGAGAAGTACGACAGGGATGACAGGGTAGCAACAAAAAAGCCCAGACCAGAACTGTCAATGGGTAGATCTCGATTTGATAAATATACTCCTCTGGTAACACCTCCGGGCGAAATTTTTCAAGCAATAGAGCGTCACCCAGAGCTCAAGTGGCCCAAAACTTACTCGCAGAAGCCAAGAAAAGAAAGGTCGGATCGCTTTTGTCGTTTCCATAATGAATACGGACATAACACAGACGAATGCACGCATTTGAAGGACGAACTGGAAAGAATGGTCCAGGCGGGGCATTTGAAAGAGTATATTCGGATAAGGAGAGAGGAAGCTAGATCTGGTAAAAAGAATTACGATCGGACCCTGACAAATAGGAGCAGCCAAGATAGGATGCGTACTGAGGCAAAAAGATCTGATCAGACCCAGGTCATTCATGGAGAAATCCAGATGATTATCGGAGGAGAATTTGAAGAGCACTCCAAGCAGACACAGCACAATTATGCCAGAGCTGCAAAAGACCTAGTTCGAAAATCGCGAGACGTGGGACAAATGACTTATACCCCCAACATTTGCTTTGGGTCGGAAGATGGCGATGGTATTTTAGCCCCTCATATGGATGCTCTGGTTATAATTGCAACTATTGCTAATTACAATGTCCATAGAATTTTCGTAGACACGGGGAGTTCGGCCGACATTTTGTTCTATGACTGCTTTAGGCAGTTGAAGTTGGATATTAAGCTGGAAGAGGTCACCACCTCCCTAGTAGGGTTCGCGGGAGGAGCCCTAAAACCCTTAGGAGCGGTGAGACTCCTCGTGACGTTAGGGGAAGAGCCATACAGGGTGACAAAAACAGTGCGTTTCTTGGTAGTGGATGCACCTTCTTCTTATAACGTCATGCTGGGACGACCATCTTTGAGCCAATTTCAGGCCGTTATATCCGTCTTCCATATGAAGATGAAATTTCTAACGGAAGATGGAGCAGGAGAGGTCAGGGGTGATCAGTATGCTTCACGACGGACTTACATAGAGTGTGTTAGGAGGAAGGAGGAGGAACAGAGGCAGGGCAAAAGAGCCAGGATAGAACTGCCAGGGACAGACTTGGCTAATAGAGAGGAAGGTCTGATGATGGTTGAAGTAGTCCCGGGAGATGGGAGTCGGGTCCTTCGAGTAGGGACAACCCTCAGTCCGGAAATTTTGACAGAGCTAGTCGTGTTATTAAGGAGTAGCGCGGATGTGTTTGCCTGGTCTCCAGAAGATCTGGTAGGAATCGACCCAGAAGTAGCAGAGCATCACCTCAACATCAGCTTAGATGCCAAGCCAGCAAAGCAAAAGAAACGTAACTTTGGCCCTGAGAAGGAAGCTGTCATAGAAATTGAGGTGGAGAAACTGTTGAAAGCCAAGCACATCCAAGAAATACAATTTCCTGAATGGCTTTCTAACGCTGTCTTGGTTCCCAAGACACAAGAGGACTGGCGCATGTGTATCGACTTTAGAGATCTCAATCGTGCTTGCCCAAAAGATCACTATCCCTTACCTAGGATCGACCAACTTGTCGATTCCACCGCTTGATGCGAACTCCTGAGTATGATGGATGCATCTCAAGGGTATCATCAGATTAGGCTGGCCAAGGATGATTGGAAGTGGGTCAGTTTCATTACCCCGAAGGGGACGTATTGTTATGTTGTGATGCCTTTTGGCTTGAAAAATGCAGGAGCCACCTATCAACGTCTGGTTGATAAGATGTTTAAAAAT